>JAUYWI010100705.1:0-11554 GCA_034780595.1 Parotoplana pacifica | reverse complement strand
AGTGTTGTGTTTGTTGTGTTTTGCAGAAGTGTGTTTATATTTGGTGTGAAGCTTTTTGGGCATGAAGATTCTGGGGGGAATGTAGATATTGTGTATCGTAATTGTATCTTTTCCAAGGTGAATATTTGTTGTCTGCGTCTCAAAAGGAGGGGGAGAATGCGGAAGGGACGTGTATTTGATGGAAGTTTGTATGAATGTCAGAAGTCCTCCACCGGAGTTGGTGCCTCTATCTTGTCTATCTTGTGTAGTTTGGTATTTTAGGTGTGTTTGATTTTGTTGAGAGTTTTGACTCTTGGATGCAAGCTATAACTTGAATTAAGTTATCATTAAATTATCAAGAGTTAAGTAATCATTTCATTTGACACACTTATAAGATTTTCTATCTGATCGTAGATTTCTTCAATTTCGACATCATTGTGTTGTGATGCTGGCATGTATAATGGATTTGCTTCAATTCTGTCACTCTTCCAGCGTTGTGTCTGTTGCTACTCCTCTGCTCCACCTGAGTAAATAATTCTGAATCTGATGTTGTTGAATTCGCCGTTTCCTTTCCATCAGGTTTCGCTGAGTCCTGTGTTTCTTCATTTCTTCTGTCACATTGCATCGTTCGCGTGTTCCAATCCAAGTGTCAAGCCGTGTTCGGTTATTGATCTGGTGGGCTAACATAACTTAATGATTCTCTTATCACCCTCTTCCTTTTGACACATCGAGCCGTCGCCGGAGTGCGGGTTCAAAGGGCTGCTGGGGACTAGGCACCTTGTATTGATCGCGTTGTCCATAGGGTCATTCAAGGGAGGGATAGTGACACCAGTTCTGGGATGCCAATAGCAAGTTTTACTATATCCGTTCATAGTGAGGGCAGCAAGTGAGGGGACGCCGGATGAAGATTTCAGAATCAGGAGGAACACGATTTCTCAGAGATAAATAACCGTAATCAATCCTGAAAGTTCGAATCCACGCCGAATGAAAATCTATAAAGATCGGGAGTCCAACCCCTTAGACAACTCCGTAAATTTTTTTTCATGTTTTAACATTAAAAAATTTACGGAGTGGTTTATAAATGGTAATAAAAAATCTACATATTAGGTTAACTGTTGCTAAAATATTTAATTATTTTATCCAGCATGGATTCGAATCCCGGAAGGGACCAATTTTTAAGATTGATTTACGGTTGTTAATCTCCGAGAAGTCGTATTTCTTGAAAAGGAATGAGTTTTGATGTGTAAAATAAAAGCATTTCAATATTTTATAATAACGTAGTTTATAAACAGAAGCATAATCCCACACAATACGTAAGTAACATGATGCTGATACATATTTAACCACTTTTCATTTGCTTTGTTAGTCTCAGACAAATATTTTTTCCATCAAAAAATGATAAATAATCCTACGTTTTCGTTCAGTTTGGTAATGTCATTGTCTCTGGGAAGGGGTCTAGAATATCATACTTCCCATAGACTGATTTGGATAAAATTTGGCACATAGGTAACTTGAAAAGATTCATTGACAAAAAAAATTCGTTTTTTAAAAATCATATTGATTATCGATTTTAAGTCCTTGAATTTCATGTCATTTTTACATACAGCCCCGCCAATTAAAAACGCCGCCTCCTTATCTAACTTGCATGTTAAGTAAGTGTTTTATGAAGATTGTCACATTAAGACAACTTTTGGAAAAAGTAGCCATTTCAAATCTGAAACCTAATGGGTTTTTTCAAAAATATTTTAAACGTAAAAGATTTGTAAGTGTTTTATGAAGAATTGTCACATTAAGACAACTTTATGGAAGAAGTAGCCATTTCAAATCTGAAACCTACTGGTTTTGAAGAATATTTTAAAAGTAAAAGATTTGTGATAAACTCACTTCAATTTCTCCGGTAGACTTTTATTTTTGTAAAATCTTTTCCTCAAAGTAAAACAATTAAAAAAAAGTTCAAAACCTTTGAAAAAGAAAAAAATGAAGTGGGTCTATCACAGATCTTTCACTTTTAGAATATTCTTCAAAACCATTAGGTTTCAAATTGGAAATGTTGTCTTAATGTGACAATCTTCATAAAACACTTACTTAACATACAGTTAGATAGGGGGCGGCGGTGTTATTAATTAGCGGGCTGTAGAAATCATATCGTTCGATGGGCCATTTCCCCCAAAGAACGACACGTCTTTGATCCTCTTCTTCTTCTTTATTTCTGGACCCATTGGGTAGCCGATCACAGCGACAAGAGTCCTTAAACCTGTGACCCAGGAAAGTGTGTGCATTTCGCAAACTACACACGGTGCAGCCAGTACCCATCGGTCACCACGGGGGGCGCAACACTTTAACCGACAAATGACAAACCTCTTCACAGCCCTTGGGCTAAGACCGGCTCCCATGGGGACACCTTGACCACTCATTATTATCTTTACATTTATTTCTGAATAAACTAACAATACCTAAATTATTCTGTTTAAAGTTTGTGAATTTTAGTTTATTTATGTATCATCTTGTCACTGCATACTATAGCCTGGTACGCCCCTACAAAGAATATCTATGCGCCCCTAGATTGACCGAGACTCCGCCCCTTCCCATTAAGAATCCTGTGGTACCGCTATCCACCGAATAGTTAAATTTTACAGCAGTTAAAAATGCTTGTACAATTCTCGATGATGATGGCTGTAAGGAATTTGATTTTCACTGTGTACAAAAATTGAGCGTGGGAAACAATTTTCTAACTTAAAAACAAAAGCCAATTAAATTTTATCGATGTTATTATGTTATTATCATAGACATTCTTCTTCTTTCTCTCTACTGGCTTTTCCCACATAGACATTCAATTTTTTAAATAATTTAATATCTCTGGATATTATGCTTGACTAAACTGAGTTAATTCATGTTTGTAACACTATCATATAAAGTACAGTTATGAATAAGAATTGACCTACCTTTTTTCTATGTTTTAATTTTTATTCACTGGATCTATTACATTTTACTTTTAAATTTGTTTTCTAGTTAACGAAAACTTTCAATTATTTTGGATTTAGTTGTTAATTTATTTAGAAATACCTAATTCAAAATGAGTATTGATAATAAAGCTGTGCGAACTTCAATACTAATGACCGATGATGAACTCAAAGAAAAACTTGTAAGTACTTTTGAAAAATATTAAAAATATTTCACAGGTAAGTTACAAATAGTGAAATTACTGCGACAATATTGGCAAGCAGTTGACAACAATTTGTCTTGGGGACATTGGAAAATATATGCAATATTTGTGTAACAAAATCATTGGCTTTAGGAATCGATATTATGATTAAGGTCGCTGGGCTATAGTATCAGGTCCCAAAGTCAAGGTTTGATAGTTTTAGTACATACGAGTATAGTAAATATGTACAAACTAGAAAGGTCTATGCAGTCACTTGATAGAGTCACTCACTGTTGTTTTTTATAATGCTGAAAATTATCAATGAAAAACTTTCTGTTTTTATTTATTGGTACTTTAAACTATCATTTTTAATTGACTAATTTTATACAACTAAACCATGATAAAAAAGCAAATCTGCTATTTGATCTTTAATTTTGATTTTATTTAAGGCTCGAGCAAAAGAAGACCGCGAAAATAGGAGAGCAACTTTAGAAGATCGACACAATTATCTTATGGGTCTGGTAAATACACACCTTCACTTAGATTTGGCCGAAATAGAAGAAGCATTTATAGAGGAGGAACATTTAGAACGTATTAATAGCTTTCTTAGAGAAAAGGGGCTTCTCGTTCTACATGTGTGCAATTGTGAGCCACCGAAAACAACAAAGGAAGACGGTAAGCATTCTTTCAAAATATATGTATAGTGTGTTCTGCCGAATCAGTTATTAGGCAAAATAACTACGTACAAATAAACTTAGGTATTGAGCTCTGCGGTGTTATATTCATTATTTATTGTACGTTATCTATTTATAAGTTTAAAAAATGTAAGAATATATCGTTTCTTTTTCGTAGAATAAAAAAAAGTGTCGATATATTTAAAATATCACTTATGAAATGGTTCACCATAAACTCTATTAAAGTTTTGTTATATGTCTATCAAATTTTAATATTTAAGATATCAGAATAAATATACGTTTTTAATCAAATTGATAAACCATTGTTACCAATATAAAAAGGTAATTAGCCAAACAATAATTTATCTATTCTCATTTAATTATTCTTGGATGATTTCGACTTTGTCTCTCCTATTAATGAAATTTCTTTTTCTATTAAGATGTGATAAAAATTCGTAGTACACGAAAAATAAAAAAGCAGATTGTCATTCATGAAGGTGACATGAAGTTGACAGACGATGCCATGTACTTGCTTCGATTTTCAAATGATACGGACGTCTCTATGAAAAATATCGGACAGGTAATTGGCTAACTTATTGCATATCGAGGGATGTTTATATTCTAACAGGAGGAGATGCAATTTACATTAAAAATAATGGTTGTAAAATATTAAATTAAGTGTACAAATTTATATTTTGTCTAAAATGATTTATAGGAAATTTTCTCTTTGAAATTGGACGTTTTTCCTGACGGTTTTTTGACTGGATTCTATCGGTTGATTAACCAAGTGTACATGCCGATGTTGCATGCTCAGAAGCAAGGATGGGGCCATTTGGAGCCTAAAGAGAAAAAAGAATTCCTCAATTTCCTGAATGATTTTCTCCAATCAATTGACAGTGCGTTTCATATGCTTTTAAACTAATGCTTGCACTAGAGGGTATTTTAACAGGAAATAGAGGACTAATATAAAAACGTATCATTGATTTGTAGGATTAAGTATAACTTTTAATCTATCTTGTAATGGGCAGTTAAGACAGTTAAGAAAATCTATTTTTTATACATCATTAAGTATTTTCCTTCTTATGCCAATTATTAAAATGCCCGTAGTAAATATCTTACAGAGGACATATTGAAATTTTAATAGTTAGATACTCACATGTGGCATAATTTTTCATTTCATGCTTATTTAATTTAGAATATTTTCATATTTTGTAATTAAAAGTAGTTTATCATCAATAGTGCGGGATGGCAGAGCTACCAAGGACATTTTTATATTTCAACCATAATATCCAGACTGCATTTTTATCACCAAGGACATTTAATGATAACTATTTACAATTTTATTTTCATGTAAATAGTGCTGAATTGGGGTAGCTACTGAGGACAGTTAATAAATTTTATAAATAATTATCTAAACTTATTATTTTGTATAAAATTGTACCTCTAAAACTTGTAATTTTATAGTAGTATTTTTATATCCTCTTTAGGTTGGATTGCCCTGTATATAGGCAGTCTTAATCTCGGTATACTACATAGTTGTCAACTTGATCCAAAATCTGAAATTGTGTTATTTAATAATTGTTTATCTTTCAAAATCATTTTGTAGCATCTAATTGAATTGATTCCAAAACCAATAGAAATGACCATGAAATTAAAAAAGTATTTCCGAAACAGGCCCTGGCTTATTGGTTTCGATACATTGTTTTTAATTGTTTTGGAAATCTATTTCACTAATTTTAGCTTAACTAAATATGTAGTGGATTGTAAAAGTAGTGTTGGTTTCTGTTTAAGTTTAATAATGTTAATTTTAATGTATCAATTGGATACCAATTTCAGTTTAATCAAACTTTGGGGAATAGGCAAACTAGAAACGGGCGTTACTTGGCCGCTAGCCTAGGCCAGTATCAATTTTTAATATTTTAAAAATAAGAATCAAATTTTCTGCATATTCCACCCTCTCAGTTTACCAGGGTCAAGATGGCGTTAAATTTTTTAAATTTTTATTAGGTGCCAGTGCCTGCATTACTGAACGTGTTATTTTGAAGAAAAGCACAGAATTCGATCTGGGTAAGCTCAAGGACGTGGAGAGGTGCCAGGAGGCGGCAACTAATCTGAATTCTCTGAGCGCTATTGAGGAGTGTGCTTCCATCTGGATGAGGCAGATCATGACAGTAAATCAGCTAGCTTTCTAAAAAAAGTTTAACAACATGTTAATATGTATATGTATTTACGGTTTTGTTTAAAATATACTAACTGATTAATAATGTATTTTTAAAATATTGTTTTTAGTCAGAAACATCTATTTTTATCTCCCCAGGAAATTACTGAAATTGAGTTGGTGCGAGTGGAAAAGGAGAACGATGGTCCCCATGCTGAACTGAAGTATTGGAAAAAGCGGATGACTCGATTTAACTCTCTTTTAGACCAGCTCAAATTAAAGGACGTTCAGACGGTAATCACCGTGCTCAGGATTGCAAAGTCCAAGACGCTTCAGACCTGGGTAGATCTGGATAAGAGGGTTACTGCCGCCTTTAATGAGGCCAAGGAAAATGTGAAATTTCTGCAGACAATTGAGAAGTTTTGCACCCCACTTTATCACAGGGATCTTGTAGGTTGATGATTGATATTCTTGCTGTGTAAATATCGAAATTAAATTATCGTTTAGTACAAAATATAAAGCATTTGTTTAAACAATCCTTTTTTGATGGAAAGCTCATTTTGTATTCTTATTAAATACATGACATTTTGTTTTAAAGAGTTATTTATGGTTTGTGTATTCTAGGCGAAGATGAAGGAGACGATTCCTAAGTTGATGCACGCACTAAGAATGGTGTATATCTATTCTCCTCACTACAACACATTTGATAATATGACCATTCTTTTTGTCAAAGTAACTAATAGTCATAGGTTTGGAAATATAAAATCTTATGTAGACGACGGGATATTAATTTATTAATTAATTAAAATATTTTTACATTAGATTACAAACCAAATGATTTCTACCTGTAAGTGCTACTTGACCGATAATGGCCAGCTGTCTATTTGGAACCAAAAGAACGTGGAAGAAACTACACAAAAAATGGAGGAATGTATCTCATTGAATAAGGTAAGAAGAAAAATTTTGTTAAAAGTTAGTTAGAACTATAGTTCATAAAATATATCGTTCTATAACAACATGACATACATTTATTTAAATTCCTATCTAATTCCTTTCGTTGTTTATTATTTTGTTTAACAGATGTATCAACAAAGTTACCGGCAAACTAAAGCCATTATGGAAGAGGCCACCGATACCAGATTGTTTGATTTTTCGGAGATGAGGATCTTTGGCAACTTCAATCTGTTTGTGAAGCGTTTGGAGGAGATTATTAGAGTTCTGACCACTATGAAAACGTATTCCATTCTTAAGGACATTGTTTTGGAAGGTGCACCACATATATATTAAATTAAATAGATATATCCATAGAGGAAAGAAACATTTTTTACCATAGGGTAAAGATACAGACAGCAGTCATTCCCATATTTTAGCCTGCCTTAAATATCGTCTATGAACATTCTCTAGGGATATAGTATCCTTCATAATGTAAAGTATCTATAGACAATTTCGATGTTTAGTATATTTTTCTAAAATTACGGAGATAATTTCTTTTTCAGCCGTAACTTTCTTCATAAAATATATTTCTAACTAAATATTATTCTATAAGTCAATGCGTCAGTTGAACAATATAGACACTAGATAAAGAAGGGTGGAATCTCTTCTTATCTCTACTTTGTGAATTGTAATGCCTATAATACTATTACTTGTTTGACACATAATCTTTTATAGTATATCTACTTTTTAGGAAAGGAACAAATAATAAATCGACTCGATAGAATTAATTTGAGCATCACTTCAAAGAATTACGATTATCTTGATCAACGGAAATCACAATTTGACAAAGACTTTGACGACTATACCAATCAAATGCGAGAATTACATGTAAGTCATGACACGTTAATACATGTATGTAGTAGTTTTCTAGCCTTCAAAGTGATTCTATTCTCCTAATATTATGTTTTATTGAAAACTATACATAAATTTGATTTGTGAAAACACATGCATTAATTAAGATGTCAATATAAGTCGTAAACCGAACTCTTGCCTATTTCTAGTGTTCGAGAGATCAATTGTTGTTGACACTTGTATTTAATTGCTTTTATCACATCAATAGAATACTTTGCTCAATGTAATCAACAATTACTTCTCACGTGCCACAAATGTCATGTCGGGCATCCGGATGATCGAGAAGCTGGAGATGATCACCATCCCCAACTTGGAGCACGATGAACGCTATCGTCGGCTCTTCAGTCAACTGCTAACCGAGATTGAAGATGTGGGATTGATATATATGGCACATCGGGACAATCCGCCACTTGAACGTAATATGCCTCCAATGTCAGGTAAAAAATACACACACATACTATGCTGTTATTATGTTATCTTTTAGGAGGAATAGATAAATAGTCTATCAGTAATATAAGTAGTATAGTCTTACTAAATAATTGATGCCACCATGGTGGACATTTCAGATTAAGAGTTTGAACGTTTAATAATGCATCGGATAATTGATGGGTATGCTACTGGTTTGTAAACACTTAAAGGGAATTTCTGGTCAAAGCTTACAGGTAGTAGTACCTATATTAATTCTGCTAAATACTCTGGAAATAAATGTTTAAAGTATACCAATAAGTAAGATTAAATTAATATTTTAATTTTAATTTACTAGTTTATTTGTTTATTTCTGTATACTAATAAACTATAGATCTTATTTCTAGTATTCACAATTATTTGTAACCCCATATGTAAATAAGAATTTAAGATATGTACTATTCCCAAATTAAGTATTTTCATTTTCAGGTCGCATTGCTTGGGCGAGAGTATTATATCGTCGGTTGGAGGAGCCAATGCAGTGGTTTTCTGCCAAACGTCCCATTATTTTTGAATGTAAGGAGGGTCAGAAAATTGTTGCTCGCTACAACCGTGTTTGTGAGGCTTTGGTTGCCTACGAGATTCTTGTGTTCAGATTATGGACCAAATTAGTAAGGCTTCTCTATTTTATACAGGGTTACTGTAGCTGATAAGCCGTATATGACGAAGCAGTTTATACTTCCTGTGGACGAATTGGACTGAACTTTGGTATACAGGTACTTTGAAAAGATTAGTGGACCGAATTCTTTAAAAAAACCTTGTGCAGGTCAAGCTAGGGGCCGATGACATCTAATCTCGCAAAGAGAAATTAAAAAAGGAGTTTAGAATGAAAGTCAAAGAAGAATGCTCTAATTGCAAAGATCATATTGGTATATGTTATAACCCATGAATTCGAGACACCACTTCATAAAACGAAAGCGGTAAAGCAGCAGGTAGAGACAGAGTATGTAGCGAAATGATCAAAAACTTCTACGACAGGCACCTTCTTTACGCAGAACTTGGTGAGAAGCTCAAATTGTACCCATACCTAAAAAGGGTAAATATGCTGATTTAGAGACCTTTCAGCTTCATGTCAGCCATTGCTAAAGTTAATTAACTCTTAGTTACTAAGTTACTTCCTGGAAGCTAATCATATCAGTCTCAACCGAGCAGGTGTTATGAAAAACCATAATACAAAACAAGAAATTGTTAGAATAGCTCAGCACATCATTAACGCTTTCTGTAGACCAAGAAAAAAGCCATTCTCTGTCTCATTGACTTCGTTAAAGCCTACTGGAAACTATACTAAGAAAAATCCCTAAATGCATCATTATTTGGATTATCTCCCTTCTCACATTATTCCATCTAGGGCACTTAACCATCAGGTGTTCAGCAGTATTTTCCTCACCGCAGTCAGGATTGAAGGGGTCAAGCGCCTAACCAATCTTATGAAGGTATTGTTTCAGTAGGGGTCTCTTACCAAGGTCAAATTTGTCTGAACTTGACACTGTATTCACTCTTAACGTCGAAACTGACAAAATTAAAGACGTCGGGGAAAGCACTTCTGTACTATAGGGAATGTTCCCTGTTCTTAACGTTCTTTATAATGGTTCTGATTACCGACTTGAGATCTATATTAGATATTTTCAATTAGCCATCTTCAACCCAGAATTCTTAGTGTTGCTCCCCTGAAGCCTACATGACTGCCAGGAGACACTTTTTAAAGTCAAGTATCGAAAAAGTCAATCATCTGATTTACTTCGATATGTGTCAAATTGATTTCTCCTTCAAGATCAGAAAAGAAGAACTCATCTGGAGCTAGCTCAAAAGTGGCCACTGCCCTGCGCTCGCAAGCTAAAATTTCAAAAGTAACGAAAACCATCTGACAAATGCCAAGATTGCGACCAAGAAGCAGTCCATAATATGCAACACATTGTTAAAAATTGTGACCACTTCGCTCACCATCGACAAAATCCGACACATAAGAGGCCCTTTAGTGTTTCCTCGGACCCGGGAGGTCTGGCTAACTTCCTCAGAGGAGTTGCTTTTTTAGCCTCACGCATGGCCCGAACCACGGCCAGTCGTGAAGACCAAGTGAAGGCCTGTGTATCAAAATTCAAGTCAATCCATCTACAGAAAGTATAAAATCTTTATTGCTATAGTCCATATCATACTGTATATCAATATTATGTAAAAATAGGCTTATCGGGTTATGATCACCTAGCCCCGTATTATCCTGATTGTTTAAGTTAGAAGATGGTTTAATTCTTCATTGACTTTTAGATCCATTCGAAATCGATTGGCCTCAAAGCCTCCGTTATCATAATGGCAAAGCAGGATCCCTATGGTCGCATTGTCGTCAATTTGGATCCTGACGTGGTGGGACTGTATCGAGATGTTGACTGCTTGGAACGGCTTGGCTGTCCCATTCCCACTTATGCCAGAGAACTTAGAATGAGAGCCGACTTTATCAAGAAGCGCTATATCAATCTGCAGGTATGCAAATAATTACAGAATATGAGATCAAGGAGTAGGTTCAGTGTAGGTGAAAATCAAACATTCAAATATCATGAATTGTTTTTGACATGTTTGTTTCTAACATGAGTTGGAGTTTACAACTAGCCTGTTTCTAAAGTGTATCGGCTACTGATTTAGATACCGTAAACATTCGATGCAGTATAATTTTAATGTTCATAAAACAGGGAACCAGACTTTAAAATGGGTATATTGTTATTTCCCCCACATATTCCATGATTTCGTTAGTTCTGATATGTGAAATTATGATACACTTATTTTAAGGTTTGACTTTTTATGGTTTTAAAAATTATATACTAAATCACTAGAGGTTATGTTATATTGTTAAATTCATTTTTTAGTACATGGCTTCTGAGCATTCACGTATTATGTCAAAAGTGATGTCAGAATATGAGAAAATGCTTATCCCAAGAACCTATAAACTCGACAGAATAATTGGACCTGGCAATACATTACATGACTGGAGTTCATTATCAGTGGAAAATTATGTAGAAGTAGGTCGCTATCATAGATAGGTAGGTATTTGTTTATATGTAATAGCAGCGATTGTATTCTTACGGTCGCTATATTACGACTATACTACGTATTGGTTGTGTATGTATATATGTATATATGTTACAGGCATAACGTGAAACCAGGCATTTCACGTAATGACTGAAATTTCGACATAATTGATATATGATCATGATTTCTTTCTTATAAATTACATTTATTGTACAATTAAAATATATTGTTTTGACTTAAAATACCATGAACTGGCATGCTAATCATGCACAC
>JAUYWI010100694.1:0-11555 GCA_034780595.1 Parotoplana pacifica | reverse complement strand
CTGAGAAAATCGAATTCGCGTAATCGGCGTGTCTCCGGTAGACTGCATTGGAATGGCCACAACTGGTTCGTCCACTTTATCTTCTGGTTGGACCGACCGTTTCTTCTCTGTCGCAAATTCACATTGGTATAGATATCCGGCGTCGTATTCACCCTGGTTGGAATAATAGTTCAGTAATGTTGTATCAATAGCAACTAGCTTAACACCCAAAAATTCTACTCATACACAGAATATAATAATATTATCTTCTACCTTTAAAATATACATATAAAACAAATTTGAAATTTCAATTTACCAAAGATAACCAAAATTTTGAAGGATCAGTCTTATCGATGTAACCATTATAGATGGGGGATGGTTCCTCGGGATAATACTGTTCCCATTCCTCGTCTTCACTCTTCTTTCGTCTTTCTTCTAAATAATAATAAAAATCAGCTATCTTTTAAAAAACACCGGGTTGCCAGTTTTTAAACATAGGTAATAACTTCAAAAAACTGTGAATAAAAATGCAATGAGACCTCAAAAAGAGGTTAAAAAAGACAAAACCATAAATATATGTATATTAGATAATCCAAATTTGGTGGTGAGTGTCGACAACATTTCTTTTTGAGGGAGGGAGAACATCGTCGTCTGTGACCTATGCAAACATGGCCGCACGTTAAATAATAATATCATAAAAATCATTATTATATAATAACAATTATATAAAACGGTTAAATTTGATAGTACATATACTCAACAGCTAAATTGGTTTATTCTTTACTATATGTATTTATAAGGGAAATTTATCTAAACCTACGGTAGTAGGTTGGTAACTCATGCGGGAACCTACATACAGTAAGATATATTAAGATCTGACAAGGGTGGTCACTTTTCCGACAGCTGCCATTTAAGGGCTATTTAATATTTTGATGTAATTCTTTTTTTATCGTGTAGCGCCTTCGACACTTAAGAGTTAAGCCAACTTTCATCTGATAACTATTACAGAAGCCTAGATATAAAGGGTCAAAAATCGACTTTTTTATTCTTATGCTTCAGACCCAATAACTACCCCTAAATTTAAATTGATTCTTTAGAAATTTTGAACATACATACATATATTAAAAATGTACCAGAAAGAAAAAATGATATTTACCCCTTACCCCTAGCAACGGTTGCTAGAGACCTCAATTTAGCATATTAACCACCAATTTATAATTAATAGAAACATAATTTCAATTGCATATTGTAGAGCTACTTTAAATTAGTTTATATTTCAAATTTAGTGCCCCTAACTCTTACAGGCTGATAGAAGCATATTACCAGATTTTAGCTAACACACTTTTTGCATATTTTAATTACTTTATGGTGTGAGCTAACACACTTTTTGCCATTTTTGGCTAATAATGATTATTGATACAGTTTACTAAAATATATACAAATGAAATATGTATATCGGTAAGTAGGTAATAACCTAATAATAATAATAGGAATATATTGAAACATAATAGCCAATATTTTGTATCAAATTACATAAATAATGTTCATTGAACAGTTACCTTCTTCAATCTGGAGAGCTTGTTCCTCTTCCGTTTCTAGACCTCTTTCCAATCTCTCTTTTCGTTCTTTTTCTCGGATCTTATTCTGCTCTTCTTCCTTAATTCGCTTACGCTCCAGTTCTTCTTCATGACGCAGCCTAGACTTAATACTCCTGAAGTTATAAGAGTTCGAAGGCTTTACTTCCACCAACTGATAAGTTTTGCTATGATCCACCTGAAATTTTAATAATAGAATTTACTTATCAAAAATATGTAGGTCTATAAGAACATTTAAATAATGAAATAAATAATAGCCGCGAACCTCATTCGCATTTGGACAAGGAACTTCATAAACCTTTCCTTCAGCCATATAAACAATCACACGGCCTCTTAAATTGCCCTCCTTCTCCGCTTGTGACGTCTCCAACCATTCTATTCGTTCAGGAACACCATCCAATGTAACAAATCCAATAGGTTCATATGGGGAATCAATCGATAGGAAGAACACTGTATTGTCTTTGCCCTAAAGCGGAAATGGCAAAAGCTGATGTTTTTAGCAGGTTACAATCAAAAGTCCCCGTGGACTAAACTAGGATCAACTAGATCAATTTCGGACTGTTAGCTATAACATACAATATCATGGTTATCAGGTAAGAATAAAAACAATTTTATGTAAGTCAGACTATCCATTCTTATAAAATATTATAGAAACTTTTGTAGAACCGTATGAACAAAAAATTATTAAGTCTCATTCAAACGTTTTCGTTTATAGTCAAATAAACTTCATCAGGAATAGTGAAACTGAGATTAAATGTTTACAAAAATATAAATTGGTACATTAAAAGAATATACAGTAATATATGTATAATAAGTGATTAGAAGATTTTAAGAAAACAATAAGAGCCAGAGTTAAAAATTTGGGACTTTAATTTTGGTTTAGTTGATTTTATGTGAATGACTTTTAATTTGAGTTCAGTTCTATCTTTAATAGAAAACTAGGAGCAGATTTTAAATGATTTAAAATAGAAAGAAATATCAGGATCAGCAGACTTGAGAACATGAGAGAGTAAGTTATAGATTCAATACCTATATAGGGGATACCAATATATTTTGAAGTTTTTTTGGAATCATTTAAGTGTTTGCTATCTGTGAATATTTTATCAAGAAAGGTTTGAATAATTTTAGAGAAAAACCAATTAGGATAGTTATTTTTTGTTAAGATGATATATTATTAAAAACTTCTTCATCCAAAAGTTTCAAAGAACATTAAAAAAATCTAAGACTAAACCAATTTTCCATTGAATTGGACAGCAAGATTGAAATCCAGAAGAAGATTATGTAAGTTGGTTTCCTATAGGGGGTATTTTGAGTTGGGGGTAATTTGAGTTATAAAAATAATTTCTCACTCCGTCCTGTTGTATCTATGCTCAACACAGCTGAATAGAAAATTAACAAATATTTAGATGAATTTATAAAACCAACTATACCCACTAATTATTCTTTAAACTCAACTTCTGAATCTATTGCATCCTTAAGTAAGTATAAACCAAATACTACAGATTATCCAGTTAACTTTGATGTTGAAACTTTTTACTAATGTCCTATTAGATGAAGTTTGTAGAATTACAGCCGATTATGTTTATAACTCAAATTCTTTAAAAATACCTTTATTAAACTTACACAAAAACTGCAACAAGTGGCATTTTTACAGTCAATAACAAGTATTTCTTCCAAATACATTGTGTCACCAATGGGTTGCTTTCTTTAGCAAACATTTTTTGGCACATTTAGAAAAAAACTGGCAACTACATTCATTTTCCACTAAATTTTATAAAAGATGTGTTGATGATATTTTTTGCATTTTCCATGGTAACCAGGATTACAAAACCTTCCTAGATTATTTGAATAATCAACATAAAAATTTAAAATTTACTACTGAACTTGGAAACAAATCTCTGACATTTTTAGATACTAAAATTAAAATTAATTTAAATGATAATTTTTTAAATTGAAGTATATAGGAAATCAAATTTACACTTGCTGTCTAATTCAAAGGAAAACTGGTTTTTATAGAGCTTTTAATATATGTTCTTTTTTGAAACTTTTGGATAAAGAAGTTTTTAATACGTATATCGAATATCTTAACAAAAAATAACTAGTATCCTAATAGGTTTTTCTCTAAAATTATTTAAAAGTTTCTTGATAAAATATTCACAGATTAGCAAACACTTAAATGATTAAAAAAACTTCAAAATATATGGGCATCCCCTAAATTGGTATTGAATCTATAACTTACTCTCTCACATTCTCAAGTCTGTTGATCCTGATATTTCTTTCTATTTTAAATCATTTAAAATCTGCTCCTGTTTTTCTTTTAAAGATAGGATTGAACTCAAATTAAAAGGTGGCGTTGTTTATAAATATACTTGTCAGGGAGATCCTGATATTTCCTATATTGAAAAGACTAAACAATCATCTTAGAAAACGGATTCAAGAACATCTTAAAGTAAATAACTCAAATTCTCCAAATTTATTCTGTTTAGAAATTTTATGAATGAATGTCGTTTTGTTCTAGTTTAAAGGAAAGAAACAATACAGAAACAAATTGGAGTTAAAAATTTCGATTTATTGATATTTTGTAGAAATCCGTTACTTCCGATTTTAAATATTCTTGATAAGATTTCTTCCTTTCTAAAATTCATTAAAATTAATTGCCATAAAATTATGACAGTGACAATGACACTAAAGTTTTAACTTACTCCGGTGCACAAAGTTTCTCCCACAGCGTCTATCGCCATTGCAGTCACACCCATAGTATGTGGTTTAAAAGCTTCGACAAGTACAATTTCATAAAAATTTCTCGCTTTTCGAGTTGGATCAGTCTCTGGATTTTCACCGAAATTGAGAACCCTGACAACACCATCACTGAAACCAGCAATCAGTGTCTTACCTTTAGGATCCACCTGGCAGTAAAATACACAGAATAGGTTGGTTAATTAAATATCGTAGTTAGTTGTAAGGGCTGTTAGTAATTTTGAGATAAAAAGCAAATAATAGGACATACTGTTGTTGGGGCCCAAATCAATTTGGTGCCTTCACCGGTGAACGTAGACGCCGCCAATATTTTCTTGGAAGCAAAATCACACACCTTGACACTACCTATGGAATAAAATAGCATTAAAACAGTTTTATCAGAAGAAATTATCTTAAAGAAATCCACTATGTGTAAAATAATGTATATTATGTAACTACAAATAGTACTTATCATTTCAGCCGACGTACTAAAAACCATCTGTAGATAGAAAACAATTTATAGCTAGGATCGGAGAACTTAAACTAAATCCAGGGAAAACTAGTGACATGGTTAGAGAGAATTAAATTTTATTGCAATAAATAAATGACGCGAAAATATTGGAAAAAATACTATTGTACATTCCAATAGATAACAAAAATAAACTATAAAGAAATGTCACAACTTTCATTCATGGACTTCTAAAAAAAGGCAAATAAAGTAAACCTAATCATAATATGTATTTCTGTATATGATAAATTAATTTCTGTTAAAAAGATTATTATTTCAAACAACCTTATAACTAACCATCAATTCCAATAGAAGCAACTAAATAAAAAAGCGGGGATGTGTCACAATCAACAATAGAACCCGCGTGAAAAGAGGCAACCTTTTCAGGAGCTTGGGATGTGTGAGAAAATGAAAGATCCAATTTCCAAATAATGCCATTAGCATCCTGGAAATGAAATAAAACTAGTGAAATAAAATCAATTAATTTTATAAATCATTAGTTCTTTTACGTTAATATTAAACAAGAACAAATTCCTTATTGCCATTTATTAACAACTTCTTTTCCTAGCTGTTATTTTATTCTTTATGTACATTATATAACTAATCTAACAATTATGAAGTAGGGCACAATAGTTTAATATGAAATCTAACCTAATTACCTGTGCAAACCAAATAGTAGTATCACGCTCAAATGATTTGACAATACGCATCAATTTCACATCATTGCCAACTTGCATTTCGTTCATTGGTTCTAATTCAAACATGGCAGATTCATCCATCGCCTCGGCGTTATCAATGGTTTCAAAATCCCAAGTCTATAAACAGTAAAACAAAACCCAATATGCATTTCGGAGACAAATGATTAAAACAAACAATTCGCATAGCCTATTTATTTTAATAGATTGTTCCTAATCATCAAGAATTCCCACAAGTTATGTGATCAAAAAGTGATCACGCGCTTTAGTTACAATGAAAAGATCAAAAATTGGTTCTCAAATTTGGGGAAAGCATATTGACAACGGACAGACGAAACAGACAAACGAAACGCATATACATCAAATAGGTGGATAAAACTAGATATTTTTCTGGAAATCTGTGTAAACCACAACGAACAAATACTTACCCTAATAAATCCATCAGTTCCAACTGTCATCAACTCGCCTTCGTCCATTATGATTTGCTGAATAGGTCCCACGTGACAACTCTTTTTCCCTTTCCGTGATATTTGCACTTTGATAAGGCCACCGTCCCAAACTAGCATATTACCCCACTCACATCCGGACAGCACTTTGCCATCAGGTAATATCACAAAACCTTCAATGTCTGAAATCTCTGTTTTGCCAAATTTACCAATTGCACCCTGTATAGATAAATAGGTTTGACAATAAATTAGACAGCTATAAAATAGAATATCATGAAAGATCATGAACGTGTATTCTCATGCATATCATTATACCAAACCCCAATCGTTATTAAATGTTAATCGAATGATCCTTCATAGTCTCTGTTTCAGTCAAATTCCATGATGGTTTGATACAATTGTGTGATAAATTTAAAAGATCCTTCTTGCAAAATAACCCTATATAGGATTTTTTTTTAAATAAAAGGTAACTTTGTCCATATTCAGGGTTACTAAACTTTAAAACAAAATCCGGACGGTGTAAGAGGTGGGAGTATTTAGATCGAATCTTATTTTTTGTATTTTACAGCTTTGGAGTGCTATTAAAGTACAAGCTACTTGTGTCTGATATCAGCATTATTATTATTCAATCTTTTGGACAAAACAATGATGAATTTATGTTAGATGACAATCTGTCACTACACTTACGGCACTGCCAACATTGGAGAAAATCGTCTTAAATAAATATGTTAGGCATAAGACAAAAATGCCAATATTTCACGGTTTTAAAAGAGCACACAATTTAGATTTTAAAGCAGTTTAATTGACTAAGAATTATGGTTTGTTTCAGATTCATAATCCGAAACAAACCATATTTATCTGTCAATTGCCAGAGTTATCGGTAGTAAAGTGGTTAACACAACTGCACAGGAAGGAGAAGATCTGTGTTCAATTCAAAGTCAAAGTAACTGGTAAATTTTGGACAATTTTTATGATTTGTTTCGGATTAACTACTTTGTTTCATATTGCCTACTTTGGTGACATCCACGTCATATCTTTGAAATTCCCTTTCTTATGTTGCGATATGTCCATCATTCGTGATGGACTCTGTTGTGATTGATTTTTGACTAATTACTATTGGGTTTTTAGGGTGCTTGTGGTCAGTCAATTACCAGTCGGTGGTGGTGCAGAGGTTAATATCTATGGTGGCTTAAAGGGTTCCCCTAGATATTTAAAAAAATGAACCTCAAAGCTGGCAAAGTACAAACTTTTATGCTCAGCAAGTATATCGTTTGGAGAGCTCAAGCTTCGCAAATGTAGTGCTAGCAAAGATCAAGCTTCGCAAGTTTTGAAAGCGATACACTCGCAGTGCTTTCAAAGCATGAGATCTGCAGGTGATACACTTGGACCATCACGACATGATTCCATTCCCACAACACGCAATTTGTAGTATGATCATTAATGATTCTACTAGTGCAAAAGTTTATCTGTGAAATTTCATGTTAAATTTAAATATTTATCTAAAGAAAGGTTTCGAGAGTATCCCAAAAATATAAAAAATATTGATTTAAAAAAATTAAGGCATTCTATACACCTATGTATGCATATTGAAAATGCAATAGAAAAAAGTGATATTTAATGATATAGATAAAATAATGTTCTAAAATGGTAATAGTCTCAAAACTAACAATGAGAACCTACTTGTAATTTGAGACCAGTGAAAGTGGTAGCCATTTTCCAAAATCTAATATGTCCTGTACCAGCAGTAGTTAGTATACCTTCTAGATCATCTGACCATGAGAGACGGAAAATATCTTGAGAAAACGCTTTCGAGCGCAGCACCGTGAGCTCATTCATCCAGTCCCAGACAGTGAGCATATAGTCAGGATCTGAGCCGACTGTTGCCAATAAGTTTCCATCAGGACTAAAAAAGAAATATGGATATAATTGTTTAAATAGGTACAAGTACCATTGGATATAAAACCATCAAATAATTTTGAAAAAAAGCTTTCAACTTTAATCACATCAATATGTAGAATGAAATCTTTACTGCAGCAAACATACAAAATTAAAATCTATTGTAGATCTTCAGAGTACAAGGGTGACATTAAATGTTGAACTCAATGAAAAGAAAAATTCAGAAAATCTGAAATATGGGATCATATATTTTTAGTTTGGATAGGTCAGAGTAGACCATTATTTAACACTTAATTGTAAAACTATTATAGTATACTACAAATTCAATAAATACACTAAACAATATAAATCTTGCAATATTTTTTATATGTAAATGAAATCTTTACTGCAGCAAACATACAAAATTAAAAAATAATAAATAAAATCTGTCAAGCCTTCAACAGTACTACCGTCATAGAAATGAATATAATCCAACCAAAAGATGTGCAAAAATATATGGCTTTAACATAAAAACAGCATCTTTTCAAGATCAAATCAAACCTAAGTAATCATGTGCGTCTCGTTTCTACACCAAAGCTGAAGTTTGATAAGATGGTCAGTTAAACTTGGCGATTGAAAGTACTATCTAGTTTATCTGAAATCCATGAAACAGTCCAGTCAGAAATGAAAAATGTAAAGTTGTTAAAATGCAAAACAATAACAAGAAATATGGTGCTTAGGACCCTCAGTGGTGAGTTTTAATCAGTTTTTTTTATGTGTACACAAAACCGTACTCTTTCCATAATCTAGTTATTATTTATAATGTTAAAGGCTAAATAAGCTATTAGTTGAATTAAAAGGCAGATCAAAATCAATCATTGAGATGGTGCTATTTGTTCACCAGGACGTAAATTGCCCCTTCTCTGCTTATACTTCATACAAAGTTGTTTTTTTTAAGATACTTAATAATATTTAATTTTTTTTTTGTATTTTAGAAAATTCGTTTGAGATTCAAAATTTTAGTGATAAGTAAGTAAACGGTCTGTATTTATTATCTTATGTAACCAAGACGATACCAGTTTCTCAATCATCTACCGTTGCAAGCAATGTGTGAAAGACTAACAGTGAACATGGATTGCTAAATGCTCCACAAATATTGATAACATAACCTTCTTTGGTAGACAGTAGTACGCATTAATAGATATGTTGGTTCGTAAAAAAGTTTTCCCTAACAATACATCAAAAGATATGCAATCCATATAAGAAAAGCATAGTTTATTTTTATAAAAATATCTGCCATTGTACCCACGCCCCTGTTAAGATTTTACACCTCCTATGGACTAATTTTGAAATAGGTATGTGTTCTATGTATTTTAGGGAATTTTAAATCATAATAGGTTTGACAAATTTACTTTAGAAAGGACGTGTCAGAAAATTGGGTTCTTTAAAACAATTTTCCGGTTATAAATTATTTAAAATGTTCCTTATTAGATTAGTTTCTAGATCATTTCAAATGGTATATGCCAATTTTGAAGTAAATCCAATGAAATTTAAGTATTTACCATCTAAACATAAATATATATATACATATGTAGGTATGTATAGGTTTTTCAAATAATGGTCATTTTTATATATGAAGGTTAGTAGTAAAAAGGTTATTTATATTCATATCGTTATCAAACGTGTGGAACTATGTAAATGACAAGTTTTATTGATAGTTAGTTTAACTTGTCACTTATAGTTGAAGTATGAAAAGGCTTAGTGTCCTAACAGAAATGGGTACAAAATGGTACATATTTATTTCTCTGGTTTAATATATTTTGTACAAAAAAGGTACATAAACTTTTGTGTTGTGTTATTAGTCTCCATTGGTTTTAAGTTTAAACAAACAGTTTTTGTTCTGACACGACTGAAACATATATCAAATAACTAATATCTTTATTTCTCTGGTTTAATATATTTTGTACAAAAAAGGTACATAAACTTTTGTATTGTGTTATTAGTCTCCATTGGTTTTAAGTTTAAACAAACAGTTTTTGTTCTGACACGATTGAAACATATATCATTAGTTTAATCAACAAACTGAATATTTATCTAGTCTACTACATCTTATTTAATTAATTATTCCTGATAAAGAGTTCCTGATATTGCTTCATTAATTTATATTGGTGAACAAAAATATTTCTGATTTAGAATATCCATTAATAATATTATACAAACACAGGTAACAATTTTTGTTCCATCTTAGCCAGATGTATTTCAATCTCTTCATTGAAAATATCTAGCTAACATAATTTGTTAAATTGTGCTTATAATTAACTAGTAAGAAGTTTAATAAAACATAAATAGGTATCTTTATTGGGCAAGATAAATAACTTTTTAACACACTCTGAAATACGATTGCTATATTCTTTGATCAATCTAACATTTATAGACTTTCTAGATCTATTGGTGAATATTATTTTTGGTTGATCTACCCTAAGATCACGTGATAACCGCTTTTATTTGACAATAAAACAGTCTAGCAAAAAAAAACAATTACTATTTACCCGATATACTATAAAACATGGTTTATATAATTTTTACTAAATCAATCGGATTTTTTCCAAAAATTGAATAATCAAAACACATTTCCAAGAAGGTATCCTGTATGCCAAATTTCGATCCATGTTAATTTGTCCCCCTTATCTACGAAGCGTTATCTACCACAGGTTCAGAATGTTATTGAAATCATTTTGTCTCATTTTGTTTTTAGATACAGTTATTCTACCTTACTGCCCAGTACGACGCTGCATGCCTGTGTTCATTCAAGAAGTTGCTATTTAACCAGTGAACTTTTAGGAGAACCGGTCTAAACTTTGAGTAGAGGTTCCTCCTAACTTCTTCTAGATTGCTTTCCTATATCACTTGTACATATAATGTGTAAGTTGTTTATACATAGTACTCGTATACATACAATATTATACTCATATTTAATCTTTATTGTTTTACATCAACACTGCACAAATATAATTTAGCTTTCCTATGCTATTCAATCTACATCTATGATCTACATAATATAAAAAAGTGGTATGTATTTGTCACACTATAGCTAAGAATGTGTTTTCATTTTTTATTGTAAATATTATATTATTATGATATTAAGTATATTTTAACTTTCCAACATTGTATTAAATTTCCACCACTATGTGATCAAAGTATATTATATGTGATAATATGTACAGAATGTGATTTTTTGTTTACTTTTAATATTGCATAGTATATAACTATACAGATTTTGTTTTTGTATTTCAAAGTACATATACCAGTGTTGGCATTTATTTATTGTATAGTTGTCTTCTAAAGTTGAGGACATCAGAGTCTCTAGTACCAATCCGTTATTGACTAGACTGAGTGTGTATTATCTATCTGTCTTGTTCTCTGCCTTGCTTGGTGCAGGTCCATGTCTATGGATTCCACTTTCTCCACTGTTCCCTATTATGTGTCAGTTCCTTAAGATCTAAATATTACACTCTTATAAGATCCGTTATCATGTTTTTCCTTGGTTTGCATTGGCGTCTTTTTCCTAGAAGTCTGCCTTCAATGATGTTTGCATTTGGTTATCTCTTCTCTATATGTGACTTATCCAATTATTCTCACGCTTGGTTGTTGTTGTTGTTCTAGCCCCTACCCTTTGTAAAAAAGGGTAGTCCTCCCAGTGTGGGTTATGAATTTGATTACA
>JAUYWI010100683.1:0-11557 GCA_034780595.1 Parotoplana pacifica | reverse complement strand
TAGGAGAATCATGTCTCTGTCGTAACACAAGTAATCATCATGATGGCAGTCCCAGAATTTCCTGGAATTTGACGGGTTGTGGTTTTCTTGGAACTATACATAGTTCCTCTTTTAGAATTTGTCTGCGAATAAAAAGGCTTGCTTCTATTAAATATGCCTACTGTTAAGGAATTCAAGTGACCCGCTTTTTGTGTTTTAATCAAATTCAGTGTTTTTTGCCACTACAAGAATTCGTTCATTGTTGATATCTGTACGTACGTGTATGTAGAACATGTTCCTGATTTTTACCGACGCTATCGGAACGGAATATTCAACTATCCCAGCATACGTGTAAAGAAAATATTGTGGGCAAATTAAATCTTTTGGTCAGCTGGAGCCGAGAGTGTCTTACATGTAGCTAATTTGCATGTGTTTAATTGTACCCTGTACTGCCTGTGTCAAGGTAAAACGCAGCATTTGGTGAAATGAATGGCCCCCGGTAGGTTAGTTGCTGTAAACAAGCTGTCTGGCTACCCTGCAGTACTTTTGACATTCCACAGCACTGGTGATGAAAGAGAGATTTAATTGAATCCGTCTAAAGTAGCACATTAATTACTTCCAGACGTCCAGACTGGCAAAAGTAGGTCAAATTTTATTTTTGGTAGTTAACTGCCAACACACAGACAGACACCATTTCTAGCCAGTAGCTTCACATTCACAGAGCTGTTTTGTTCTAGGAGCTGGCGTCTTGGGTGCAACTTAGGCCTTTAACTTTGTGGCGGTCACTTTTAGTGGTACTGTGCTGTAATGTTGTTGTTGTTGTTGCTGCTCGGTGTCATCGTTATGGTGTTGATGTGCACCTCGTCTATCGAAGAGAATAAACCGCCAAGGTCGCGTTTTGTAGAGAAGAATAGTGCAAAATTAAACTATGCTGTCTGTGTTTGATTGTATTATGTTCGGTAGTTAAGGGTTACATTGGAAATGTTGTTTGTAATTTAGTCATATTGAAAGGGTCGTACTGAAAAGTCGTATTTAACCAATCCTAATTACTGAGGTAGGTACGAATAAATGTCAATTGTTTAATATAATGAATATAGTTAAATTAACAAAAGTCTCTGATGCACACCATGTATATGAAAATAAAAGCCAAAGATAGAGGAACCAAATAGATTTTGGATTTTTGCTTTCGTCACTGGTTTAAAGGGATTACAAAAATTGCCATTAACTTAAAACAAGAGAATAAAAAATTAAAATTCAACAGATTACAATAAATATTAAGCAATGTCCATAAAAAGGATCAGACAAGTGGGAATTAAATTATATGTGTATGAAAAGAGGCGTTAGGGAATGCCAGTATGGCGAAGAATGTCTTTAAGAGAAGGATGTTTGGTATAAGAAGGAAAGATATTGGTGTTCAAGGCTTCCAAGCAAGGGGATTTGAGCATGTGAATAGTAGAAAGATTAGAAGAAGATGGAATAAGAGGAAGACTCGATGTAGAGCAGAGAGGTTTATTAAGACCAGGATGTATAGAAGTTTTAAGGCGAGAAATCCAGTTCAGTTTAGATTTAGAAATGAGAGAGGATGAAACAAAAGGCAAATTGTCAAAAGATTGAAGACCACAAAGTAAAAAGTTGTTTAAAAATGAGCAGGTATTGGAAGATGAGGTAATGTGGAGGGTAAATGAAGTTTAGAAATCAAAGTTTCTTTAAGAGAATCAAAAGAAACATCTACATATGGCGGACCACAGATAGAACAAGAGATACGATAAACGATGTTAGATGAAGAACTAGAAATGTAAGATTGGATGCGGAAGACATCAGAATCAGAATTAAAAAACAAATGAACAAGGAAATAAGAACTTACAACAAATACAGGAATTGCAATTGCAATTAAAACAACCAAAAGACCAAGAATTTGAAAGGTAGAAGCCAATATATTTGAGGACCTGCTTTGGCAGCGTGGCTGCCCTTCAATAAAGAAACAGGCTTGCGAATATATTTCTTCTGAATATTCTCTTTTTTCACGCTTCTTATGCAACTATTACAAATTTTTGAAACTTTTTTTAAACTTTTCGATCTATTGCAGGTTTGTTTAAATATGTGCAGTATCTTTTTATTCTTTAAATATGTGCATTATCTTTTTATTCTTTAAATATGTGCAGTATCTTTTTATTCTTTAAATATGTGCAGTATCTTTTTATTCTTTAAATATGTGCAGTATCTTTTTTTTATTATTATCTTTAAATCATTGACGCCAACCGACCCGCGCTATAATACGAAGTTTTTGTTTACAAAAATTGATGTTGAATTTAGACAGAATGTTTGACGTTAAAAGTTTTTATTTTTGTAGGTTAAGTAAGGAAACCTTCAAGTTTGTATCTAGTAACGAGACAGTATTGCCTAAAATCGTTCTTTGAAATGTTGCTTGATAAATGTGCATAAAAGATGCCTCTTTATAGTCACAGCAGAGAGACACGCATAGAAATTCATTACATTCGAGAAGAAAATTTAATCAATGCCATCAATAATTAACATTTTCATTAGTTCTCGCTGAATGTTTTATTACTTTGTAATGTTTTGCTGTGCTCTGTCAACAAGTTTCTCTCCGTATGAAACTTTCAACTTGTCATTCCGTCACATTAGGTTGCAGCTCTGTAGATAGAATTATCCGACTTTTTGGGTACAGAAGGAATGAATCCTAACTTTCTTTACTGTTAATTTTCTCGTTCCTATAAATAAATGAATGACTAAAGTTTTATACAAGACTGGCTTTGGCGTCAAACTCGACAGTTTTCTTGTTTGTAATGAACAATTCTGCCCCGGGAGCCGAGTCTTTACTGTTTCTTGACTTCAGATTTAGTGGCCCTGGCCGGGTTTGAAGCTTATCTGTGTGGCTCCAAAAAGGTTATTTTGTGATCAGGAGGGCTGTACCATACTCTTCTTCTTATTCTTCTTCTTCTTCTTCTTCTTCTTCTTCTTCTTCTTCTTCTTCTATTGGCCAACAAGTTCCACGTTGGGAACAACTCCGCCCAGGTCATGGAGGGGCCTAGCAGGAGCGATGTCCTTGGAGTTCTGAGCTGATAAAGGGCTGGACAATCGAACATGCGGGCAGTATCGCATTTGTCTGCTTTACATTTTGGGCAGATGGGGGAATCTCGCCGGCCAATTCTTAGGAGGTAAGCGTGGGGGGTGGGGTGACAGTGTCCTGTTCGGAGCTGGCTGGTGGTGACTTGGTGGGTTTCTCTGTCGAGGAGACAGTCGCGCCGAGGAATTGTCCCTTTTGTGACGTTGTGGTGCCATTGAATAGAGTTGTTATCTTTTTCCTCTTATTTTTCACCTAAAAAATGATCGGTGCATTTGATTTCAGAGAAGATTGAAGCCCGGGTATTTGCAGAGTCCGTTATTCGCTTTACACCCCCGGGCATGTATTCTACGAATTATGTAGATACATTTTACTAAATGTACTTTCAAATGGCAGCCAGCCAGCAGTTCAATGTCTATGGTCCTAAGTGTGGCTAGTGGTTTGGAGAAGTCGATGTTTATTAGTGGAAAGTGCTAATTGATTTTAAAATCCGAACGTTCGTACAACGTTAGCATGTTGCCTTATCTACGTAGTAATAGATGTCTACTCTATCTCTATGGTTCGGAGATGTGTTGAGAACATAGAAATGTATAAATCACACGTCACGTGACTGAATTGCATAACAACAGTTTTGTGGCACTTTTTCTTGGTTGTAAAGTTGTGTTTGCTTAGTTAGCTCAAATGTGTTGCCTCTGCGTCTTCAGGAGAATGTGATCGAGGACACGATGACAATAGAAACCAAATGGCATCGCCACTTCTGCATGCGTCGTGGTCAGAAGTTGGAGGAGCTGGCACACGACTTCGGCGGAGTGAGCATCAGCTTCCCCAAGCAGAACACGCCGCTTCCTGATGGAGAGACCATCCGAGTCAAGGGGCCGAGGGATTGTGTTCAGGTGAGCTGTTGTGTTACTTGGACTTGGATTTTTGGAGGGAGGGAGGGGGGGCTTGGGCTCAAAAAGAATGCTTCCGTGTAAATCTATTCATTCTGAATCAACAAATTTCTATCAATATTTAATGCAAAATTTTAAATGCAAGAATCTGAATGAGGCTATTCTAAACTTTCATGTATTGAAAAGAAATTGAAAAACATTAATTGTTATTAAAAACGTGAGTTGACATTAAACATTTACTAATTTCATTATTGAAACATTTAAAGAATCAATAATGTTAAACATGAATCTGTGCGGTTTCTTGGGATACTTAACATGTTTTTTATTTTGATTATTGAAGGTCATTTTCTATGAAAATCTGAAATTCTGGCCTCTAAACATCATATTTTTTACTAATATTGACCTCATAACATCATTTTGGGATTAATTTTTATTTCTTAACATCATTTTTGACTCATCTTGACTTCATAACATCATTTTGACCCATTTTGACTTTTTGATTCATTTTGACTTCATAACATCATTTTTGGCTCTTTTTGACTTCATAACATCATTTTTGACTCATCTTGACTTCATAACATCATTTTTGGCTCTTTTTGACTTTATAACATCATTTTTGATTCATTTTGACTTCATAACATCTTTTTTATTCATTTTGACTTCATTAACATCATTTTTGGCTCTTTTTGACTTCATAACATCATTTTGACTTCATAACATCAATTTTGGCTTTTTTGACTTTATAACATCATTTTGACTTCATAACATCATTTTTTACTCATCTTGACTTTATAACATCATTTTTGATTCATTTTGACTTCATAACATCATTTTTGATTCATTTTGACTTCATAACATCATTTTTGATTCATTTTGACTTCATAACATCATTTTTGACTCATCTTGGAATGGTTATAATTTGTTAATTGATGTCACATTACTCCGAATGAAAGGAGTTTACCATAGAGATGACTGTGAGTGCTCTCAGCCTCCTCTGTCTTGCTCTCTCTCTCTCTCCAGGCTGCTGTTCGTCGCATGACAGAGATAGTGACCGAGCTGGCCTCCCAGGTGACCATTCAGGTGTGCATTGCCCAGACCTTTCATCGCGCTCTGATCGGACGAAACGGAGAGCAAGTCCGTGACATTCAGAACGACTTCGGGGTCGGCATCAAATTCCCCGACGCCCGGTCTGCCTACAACAACAGTCCCAATGAGACAGGTAGGTGGCTATCTGTCCCACATGGGACTCGCACTCTCTTTTAAAGGTTTCATAAAAAATATTGAGATATTAAAGTTATGATGTTTTAACATAGACATTTTTATGCATTTCATTCTCTGTTTTTGCAAATCTGTTTGGCTTTTTTGGCGAAAGGTCCTATCTGCAGTAATTATTCAGAGATCCGACTCTTTATAAACATCATAGAATTTCGAAATCTATGTTTACATTGTGGAGATGGTAGGAACGATATCTATGCCGAGATAGGAGAAATGCCGTTTTGGGGGGCATAACAATTTTGCAGCTTAAAATATGTACAAGATATTTCAGATTGATAGCTCACCAATTAATTTACACACAATTTGATACTTGTCTCAACTGGTGAGTAGTTGGACCTCTGTATAATCATTGCTCTGTGCTTTGTACAGCTCAATCGGACATCGAGATGGACATAAATGCCAGTCTCTCCTGGTTCCATCCACAACTATTAAATGATTTTGCGGCCTTGTCTATTGTCCTAACACTAAATGGTTGTGTGGCTTGTCGCTGGCTCGACACGTACATTTTCCTAGTTTAAAAGCCTTAATCTACATTCAGATTGCAATAAATTTATTTTATTAACTACACCTCACCTGTTGCAGCTGCGTTTGTAAAAATTATTGAAACAGAAACCGTTTTTAAATATTTGATTTAACAGTTTCTAAAAGTTATTTCTTCGCTTCCGCAGAGCCTATGCTGCCATAGTTGGAATAGCCTCTCTATAACTACATGCCAAATTAAACTGTTTATTTGAAATCGGTAAAAATAAGCAGACTTGCTTTAATGCCACGACGGGCCAATACTTGGGCGCTAATATTTCCTGTGGAGTTATCTGTTATAGTATTGGCAAGCAGATGAATGAAATGTGCATAGAAATCTATTTCAGGAGTGATGTTATATCCATCCATGTCTAGGGATGGTTCTTTTGATTGTGAGAGAGACTGAGCTGATGAGCCCGTTTCCACTTGTAGAACCGACTGTCAACGGCCACACGGAGCAGACGGAAAACGGCTCCACCGACGGTGCGGAGACGGTGGAAGACAACAGCAGCAAGCCGGGCGATGTGATCCTAATTACAGGCAAAGCGGAGCAGTGTGACGCGGACAAGGAGGCGTTGATGATGCTAGTCCCGGTAACAGAGGAGGTGCCCATGGCCAACGAGTTCCATCGCTATCTGATTGGACAGAGAGGGCAGGGTGTACAGGACCTCACACGGCAGTTCAATGTAAGATCTCGGGCGTGTTAGCTACAGTTGTTTGGCTTGCTCTTCAATGTACACAATCTCATACTGCTACGCACCGGTATTTGTCATTATTGGAGTGTCTGTTGATAATTCTTTAGGTTTTATAGATCTTAAAGCTCAATCAATACTCATTTAAGTTTGCTGATTAGTGGAATGTTCTTAGGAATTATTCTTACTTCACTTGTACTGCTCTTGAATTTATTCTTTACAACGCTTTTGTTAAATTTGGCCCTCTTGTTTTTAATCAAATTAGAGATGACTATAATAGGAGGAAATGCTAGTCCTCTTATTCCTAAAGATTTAATCTTGAACAAAGTAACAGTAAGGATTAAAAGAGATACATTTCTTGATGTTGAAGTTGTCAATTATTCAATTTCATACTACAATTTTTCATAAAGTAGATGATTTTTCTTTTGAAGTTGTTAGCATGCCATTGTTGACAGTTATTTTCATTCTCTACAACCAACTCATTAGATATGCTTATATTTGTGTCTCTCATGAAGATTTTGCTCTTCGTTTCAAGTTACTTTAAATAAATTAAGCACCAGAGGTTATAACGCTAAACTTCTATTAAGAAATTAAGTGTGTTTGTTTTGTAACATACAAAGATATGGTTGCTAAATATAGTATTACTAATTCTGATTTATAGTGTCAATTTTAATTTAGCTAATTACACTTCAAACCCATCCCTAATTCTATTCCTTATCTTTAGATTCTGACAAATTTTGTGTGTTAAGTCTGAATCTGATTTATCCATTCATGATGCTGTACCTAATATTCCAGATTCTAAGACTATTAGTAATTCTGATGCCAGCAAATTCTGTTACTGCTCTTAATTCTGCCACAATTAATAGTCACAATCCTGCAAAATAGGTTTACATAACTTAGGTACGACTTGTTATTTAAATAGTTTAATCCAAATAGGAAAGAACAGATGCATGTACTTGGACAGCTCCTGATGGAAAAACAAAAAAACCGAATTGACTCTTCTAGCTAGAATAAATGAGTGCAGATTGCGGGTGAGACCATCGTGTCATTATGGCCAATATATAAATTAAGCTGAAAGCTATAAAAAGACGACACAAAGAATTCAATGGAACAGAGACAAGCTAACATAAAAAAAGATTCTAAACGAAGATTTTGGAAAACATCAGAAATGAAGACACTGCTAACTGTGACGATACAAGTGAACTATGGGGGAAAATTAAAACTTGCATCAACCAAGCAGCAGAAGAAATATATGGCAAAAAAACAGCGTGAAAACAGCAACCGTGGATAACTATTGATATTCTAAATAAAATGCAAGAAAGGCGTAGTTTCAAAACAAAAATAGATGAAGAAGAAGGCAAAAGAAAAACAAAGAACTATCAAAACAAATCAGAAACATGTGTAGAGAAAGAAAAGACAAATACTTTAGAGAAAAGTGCAAAGAACTGGAAGACCTAAATAGTAGACACAGTCCAAAGCTTTAAACTAACATCAAGAACAGGAAACCAAAACAGACGAGAATAAACTTGGGACTACTAGACAAAATGGTGTCCTAATTCAGAATGAAGATGATCAACTGAAGAGATGGAATGAATACGTTCCGAATCTTTGCAATGATGAAAGAGAAACAACAGCTTCAATTGAAGAAGATATAACCCTCAATGAGATAACGGAAATGAAGTAAAAGAAGTTATAAACAGGAATTTTTGAGATGCCATTGGAATTTCTTAAAAAACTAAACGGCAAAGGACTAAATTAAATAATAGAATCTATAAAACAGGCGATCTTCTCAATTACTTTTTAATTGTGTACTTTCATCCTTATTCCAAAAGTTACCAAAGCTTTAAATTGTGAAGAACACCGAACGATAAGCCAGATTTCACATGCAAGCAAAATTCTCGTATTTAATCAAAAGTAGATAACATCCTGTCATTGAAGAGCATCTGGAAGAATCACAGATGGGTTTCAGAAACTGACACGGAAGTAGAGACGGTATACGTGTTCTCAGAACGATTGGCGAAAGAAGAATAAAGTATAGTTGTGCTTTGTTGATTCTAATAAAGCTTTTGACAGAGTCCGACGCGATAAGTTGACTGATATAATGAACTCCGGTTTCACAACAACTTATCCGTTACTGTGACGTCAAAACGGGAGTAAGGCAAGGGGTGTATACTTTCACCGATTGTGTTTAGCTTGGGTGTAGAACAAGATGCGTAGTTTTGATTTGATCTTGAAAGTTGGTTTATGTTTTTGATGCCATCTATTTTTACACATCTTTTGGTTGGATTATATTCATTTCTATGATGTTAGTACTGCCGAAGGCTTGAAAGAATCTAATTTTGTATGTTTTCTGCAGTAGAGATTTCTTTTAGCACAATTAGTTATCTGTCTGAACTTAATAAATTGTTTTATTAGCCAAACTGATTCCCTCAATTTGTAGGTGCAAATCAACATCCCTGATGCCGGCAAGAATGCCGATCATATCGCGGTGAAGGGCACACGGGATCGTATCAACAAGCTCAAGACGGCCCTACTGGACTACGTCACCAAGTGGGAAGAGGAGAAGCAGGACCGATTGCTGAGAAATTTTGAGCTGGTTGTCCATGTTCCGGTCAAACACCATAGGTGAGTAGGCGGAGGCTAATACCGTCGTCATAGAAATTGATACATTTTCAAGTGTTCTTCAGCTTTGAATTTAGGAATTTAGATGCCTCTAAATGACCTAGATTAAAGAAACAGACGAGTCCCTGGACTGGATGCAATAATTTATGTGAAAAATATTTTCCAAAAGTAATGTAATTCAGCCATATTATGTGTACATCATTTCTGTAGGTGTACCTGCTAAAGATACTCGATACGTCGTACTAATTTAATAAATATACCCCAAAGCGAGTTCTTTTTGTGGGTTTTGTTTTTCCTTCAGCTTAACGGCACAGCCATGGGCAAACGTTTTGTCCCTTCTTTCGCTAATGTCTGCTTTTTCTGGGAATGGAAAGTTTTCAAATCGACTTACCTTAAACCTATTTTATGTGAGAGAGATATTGATGATGGGTTTGGCATTTGGACATTCTCTCTTGACGATTGTTCCCTTTCTATTTCTCATTTAAATTCAGTCAATTCTATTAGTAAAATCATTACCGCTTTCATGATTTACATATTTCTTTTCCTGGCCTACATATTAGTCTTCAAAGGCTCTTTCCTAAATTCTGGTTACTTTGATACCCAACCGTATTGGCCTACCTACCGATTCTGGCCCTTTATTACGTCATCGTAACTCTTATCATCCAACTTTCTCTTCACTTGTTTTCTCTCAATTTCTTTGGCTAGTGATCATCGCTGTGCCTTTTCCTTGTAGACAAATCATTGGACAGCGCGGTGCCAATATCACTGACCTACGGGACAGATTTAACGTCAACATCCAGATGCCCAGCATGGCCAACAACACTTCGGCTTCCACGACGCCGGTGGACAACGAGGGAGCCGGCGATCACGACTCGGACACTCCCAACGGCGGCGGCGGTCTTGACGAGTCGACAAAGATCAGCATTCGCGGCTACCAGGAGAAGTGTGAGGCTGCCCGGGACAGTATTCTTGAGAAGGTGGCCATGCTGGATTCCTACGTGACGGAGGAAGTGATTATACCACCTGAGGTAAGAAGCGTGTTCTCACCGCCGCTACGTTGTCAGGGATCAGAATTTTGGGGTTGTTTTTGGTGCGATAAAAATCCCAAGATCCTGAAGCTACCAGATCTTTATCCACTCTTTCTGGTTCGTGGTTTTGATGTGTTGTGGAAGATAATCAGAAAATAAAGGGCACTCACGCAAGTCCTGACCAATCACTGTGTTAAGAGTGATAATAAGAACATACTACTTGTTCGTACTACTTGCAAGCTGTACACTTCTGACATCTTATTTTCGCCCGCACACGTGATTTTGTTGCTTATTTTACAGGGCATCAATGTTGTTGTTGCTTTCAGGTTCATCCTCTGCTCATTGGCGGCCGAGGACGCACACTTCGCAAGATGATGGACGACCTGCGAGTGGAGATCAACTTTCCGGGGCGGGACTCGCAGAATGCCGCCGTCATGGTGGTTGGCACTGCTGAGGACGTGGACCGGGCCTGTGACTATCTGATTAATAAGGCCAATGAGATTGTAAGCACTGGGGACTGTGGCAAACCCCTGGGGAGGGAGCCCGGGTAGGTTTTGTCAAAGTAGCGCAGTTATTTGTCCAGTACAGAGCGACTCAAACGTCTGCCAAAACTATGAGAAGATCTGCAGAAGACATCTTCAAAAGTTTCAACGATTTTGTAAACCTGGAGGGTCGCGAAGCATCAGAAGATGAGCTTTTGTTCGATGCTTCTACATCCCCGATGAAACGTCACTTTACTTGGAAAATACTACGAATGGAAAGCCTTGCATTTCAAATGGGATGACATCTAAGGGCCGAATTGACGAAGTTGTTCTAGCACTGCACAAGACTGTGTGCTATGTGGAACATGTGCTTGTTCCACGTAGCACACGGCTCAATGCGCGTGATTTATGCCTGGTGTATCAAAATTAACCTTGAAGAGGAGTTCCTTTGATTTTAATTGGTTCTACTGGGAAGAGTGCGCCTGCTACCCTAATGTCTAGTAGATACCACCAAGATCACCAATATGTATTGACTATGTTCCTGTAGAAAACAACTGAATACAGAAGATGGCTAGCTGTAGGGTTGATGGGAGAGGATTTGGCCTCTGAGTGAGTCTTTCTACACGTAATTCTTGTTTAAAAAAAACAAAGAACGCATCGTTAGTTAATTGAAATCTCCTCGAAACTCGTGCATCATCAAATTCCTCTATCATGTATATTTTCGGAAAGGTATGGATGCTCTAGCATGGCATGTAGAAGTTGGTGCCATTAATAGATATCTGATTCGTAGACGATCAAGCAATGATAGCAGACTCAGAAGAAGGACTACAGCTTAAATAGTAAAGCAAAGGATTTCAACATGAAGATAAACATAAAGAAATGGACAAGATCAAATGAACATTACACTTACATAACAATCAACAAGTTGAACAAGTGAAAACCTTCAAATACCTTGGAGCAATTATAACATCGGATGGAAGGTGCAGTA
>JAUYWI010100672.1:0-11557 GCA_034780595.1 Parotoplana pacifica | reverse complement strand
GATGTGGGACCGTTGCAGTTACTAACTATAGGACGGATTTTGATTTCAGTGCCCGTTTTGTGTGTTTTGATGAGATTATAAAATTTTGGGATAACAGAATTGTTCGTAGTCAGATTTTTCTTAACAAAAGAAGGTAGACGCGCAGCTATTTGGCTTCTATTCATATATTTATCTTTTTTATATTTCAGTAATTTTTAACTAGTAAAATTGGGATCTTGAGAAATCCTTACCATCTGAGAAAGATTTCTCTAGAAAACTCAGATTTCTCCTAACGATGTGCTTCCCAATAAATCAAACATTTAAAAATACATTAGTGTACAAAATAAATTATAAAGTATTGAATCTTCTTTCTTTCTTATCAATCATTGCTAAAATAAAATATAATCTATATATATATATACATATATATAATATTAGAATATCTACCATTATAAATATACAGAATCAAAATATATTAATATTCCTACAATAAAAATACTGTTTAATATTCTTATTAAATTAACCAATTCCCATTTTAATCCTATTTACCGCTAAAGGTAAATTACTATAGCATATCTCATCACACTCTTTTATACAGATAATTTGTTTTCATTACTATTTAAAATTTTCTGTCAATGAAATTTATTTTCTTCTACTCTATCACATATCATCTCTCCATGGCTATTCTCTAAATCTAATTCCTTATTTAATTTTAATGGCGGATCTCTATAATAAACTTTATTATATCTCTCCCTAGGCAGTTCATTGTTCTTCATCTCTATTTCAAAATTCTCCACCTCCGGAGATTTCATTTTTCCACCAATATTCTCTTTGGCTTTAACTTCTTCATTCCCTGCATATTGTGAAGAAAAATCTTTTTCCAACAGATCCACTTGTGCACCGACATTCATTCCCTCACCAAAATCTTCTTTGGCTCGAATGTCTCCATTATATTCTAATGAATTTACAATTTCATTAACACACTTTAGATTCTGTCTATGGAATTCAATATCTCCAACTTTTATCAATATGCAAAATTTCCTTTCTAGACAATTCATCTTCCTCTACTTCAGTACATACTATCTCCCCATGGTTATCTTTTAATTTTACTCTTCCATCTAATTCTGTTTTGTCTTCAAAATCTTCAATAATATTTATATTCACTATTTCATTCAATTCTACTTCATCTTCCAAAACTGCAATATTATTTATAGTTTGTTGAGAATAATCTATATCTAATGCATCTAAATTTATTTCTAGTGGATCTAACTTTTCACTGACAACCTTACAATCCTTATAATGATTGTCAGTCTTTAGTTTGACTGCATTATTTTCCTTTGTGCTTGGAAAAATTTTGCTACATGCCCTCTTTTGCCACATTTATAACAAATAATTGGTTGTTTATTAGAGCAATCATTATAAAAATTTCTTCTACCATTTTCAGTATAATTTCCAAAATTACTTTTTCCATTAATTGTCTCAGCTCTATTTTTATATAATTCTTTTTGTAATAACTCTTTTTAACCTCACATATAATTTCTTTTTTAAAATTATTCAATTGCTCTTCAATTGATTTTGAACATGTTTCATTTATTTCTACGCCACTATCCTCAGCTAATTCTTTTACTATTAGGTCTTTAACCTCACTTAAAATCTCCTTTTTAAATTCTCTTAATTGTTCTGTAATAGACTTAGTATAAGTGGCATTTACCTCACTCAATTCTATATTATTATTGCCTGTTATTAAATCGTTTGTATACCTAGCCTCTGTTAAAATGTTCACTCTTTCACATATTTCTAATAAATTACCCTGTATTGCCAATACCTTTTCCCTTATCTCTTTTTCATACAGTCCCCTAATACATTGGTCTTTAATTAATTCATCTCTTACTTGATTTCCTAATGTAGGGTATGCCTTATTGGCTGATCTTGTGAGCCTATATAGAAATTCATTAATTTTTTCATGAGACATCTGTCTTATCTCATTAAATTTGAGGGATTCTCTTACAGTAGAATTTTGATCTACCATAAGTCTCAATATTTGTAATGTAATCACTTCATATGCGATATCTTGCCTTAAACCTTCATGCAAAATAATTCGACACCTTTCTGGCAAGACAGCTATTAAAAATCGAAATTTTTGATTATTTGGTACTTCGTACATTCCCAAATAATTATCCACCATTTCCATATAGGCTTCAAAATCAGTTCCCTCGACATATCTTTGGGAAATAGGTAATCTTAGTATATTATTATTATTGTTAGCCTCCATATTTTATTTATCTTAATCTTAGATAATATATATATAACTTATTTGACTTTATCCATTGAATAATCACTGCTGAAAAATAAAAAACATACTGGCAGTATCATATTTATAAAAACAAATATAAAAATTATCTTAAATTTTTTTCATTAACTCAGGGTCATGTTTCAATAACTTATTGGGGTCACCATTGTTAGCTAAATTAACTCCAAAATTTAACTAATCAAATCTCTTTTATTTACTACCCAGAGTCTATTATAATTAAGAAAACATAACAATCTTTATTTCATGTATATAAATTCTAAACTATATTTCTATATATCATTTTAAACTACAAAATTATATAAAATAATTAATAAAATTAATCACTTAACTGTTTATCCATAACTTCTAAATATTCTAAAAATATTTCCGATGGCCTCTGGCAAACATAAATTCTAGGATAATTTCTTGAATAAAATTTGATAATAATTTTACTTCCTTAAATAGGATAATTTGAATATTCGAATTCAAATTCCTTAATGACCTAATGTTCAAAGTTGTTAGTCATCTTATATTATATAAGAAAAAATGAAATAATTAATCAAATAGAAACTTACTTAATTCAGTATTTGCTTATGTCAAATATAACTATATTGATTGCAGCACTGAATAAGCCGAGGTGATGTAGGTATACAATGCTCACTAATATAAAACTACTACCTATTATATATATATGTTAAAATAAAACTACAATTAATTATATATATAATATTATTGGCTATTGGCCAAAAATGGGAAAAAGTGAGTTAGCTCACACCATAAAATAATTGAAATATGCATAAAAGTGTGTTAGCTCACACAAAAAATAATTGAAATACACTCAAAACTGTGTTTGCTCTTTAATAAATAAGAATTTCTATGAGCTAACTACTTTTTATTGTTTAAACTTACTTTCGACCTTGGTATAATTGCATAGAATCGAACTTCAATTGTGATTGTATTTTGTTGAATGTTTTTGTCATTATTTTATGGTGTATGATGTTATCACTGTTATTTTGGTGTTGTTAAACAAAAAAAATTATTGATTTATGTATCTGGATTATTAATTGTCTGTGTTAGATAATATATGTTCCATACTATGATGCATATAACTTTTAAATATCATATTCATTTTGTTGATTTTTAGAAGAACTATTGATTTCTGGATTTGTATAAAGTCTGTGTTTGATAATACATGTTCAATACTATGATCCATGTAACTTTTAAAATTAAATTTTATATTTCCAATTTTGGACGATTTTTACTCTGTAACTTAAATGTAAAATGGTAGTATAGCTAGGTCAATTAAAACAATAAAAAAGTAGTTAGCTCATGGAAGTTCTTATTAATTACAGAGCAAACACAGTTTTGAGTGTATTTCAATTATTTTATGGTGTGAGCTAACACACTTTTATGCATATTTCAATTATTTTATGATGTGAGCTAACTAATTTTTTATCATTTTTGGCCAATAATATTATATCATTAATATTGGTACAAAGATAAATAAATTCATTATTGGAATTTAAATAACCATTAACAAAGTTGACTATTTGGATTAAACTATTTAAATAACAAGTATTACCTATATTATATGAACTTTTTGGAGGATTGTAACAACAGGAATAATTAAATGTAGCAGAATTATCAGCATTAACAGAATTTCTAGCTTAAGAATTATAGGGGATAGTATTATAAAAAGATTTGATAAATTCAGAATTATTAGTCTTAGAATCTGGTATATTAGATATAGTATCATGAATGAATAAATTAGATTCAGACCAATATCAAAATTAGCAAAATCTAAAGGATTAGTAATAGTATAAAGGATGGGTTTTGAAGAGTAGTTAGCTAAATTTAAATTGACACTAAATTCATATAAATCAGAATTATTAATAATATCTTTATATGTATTACTAAACTTACTTAATTTTCTTATAGAAGTTTAGTCTCTTGTACTTCATTTATTGTAAAGTAACTTGAAATGAAAAGCAAACTCTTCATGAGAGACACAAATATTAGCATATCTAATGAGTTGGCTGTAGAGGCAATTATATCCAATAACAAAATGAATATTATTGTCAAAAAATGGCATGTTAACAACTTCTACTTTATGATATATTTTAGTATGAAATTGATAATTAACATCATCAACATCAAGAAATGTATCTCTTAATCCATTACTTTTGCCTTGTTCAAGAATTAAATCTTTAGGATAGATATCTCAATGTTAAGAGTGGCAATATCATCAATGTATCTGGAATTTTTAGAAAGTTTCAGTGCCAAAGAGAGATTCATTTTAGGTAAATCAGAGAAATGCTTTCCAGGATAAGTACAGATAAACAATAAGAAGACTAGCATTTCCTCACAGAATGTTCTAATTACATCTCGATTTTATTCCTCTGGAATAATGGAATTAAATTTTCAAATATTCCAAAAATGGTATAAAAATCACAGTCTAAAGGAGGTGAGAGCTAGCTGATAGAGTTTTTAGGGATTTCAATTATGTTGAAAACAAAATACAGAACAATGTACTTACATTTTTATTGGGGGTGGGAGTGACTGCTCACTCCCATTCACTATAATTCAATAATAAAATTATAATAACAATATATCAATATATGTCAATAGGTTTTACGAATTCAAAAGGATAGGCTACTCTTAGCCTAAGGATAAAAACAATGTAAATTCTTGAGTTGTTTTTTTAGATGACTTTGACTATAGACACAATGTTGTATTCCCATCTTAACCAGTCAAAATTAAATACAGTATAATCTCTCTATAATGTGCCTCACTGTGAAGTACTTTTAACTATAACATACTTTTTATATAGTCCTTGAAGATACTTATATGTAACATATTTTCTTGACTTTACTATACAGTGGAACCCACTTAAAACACATGGGTAATACAAATAATCACTTAATATGCATATTTTTCAAAGCCCCAAAATGTTGCCTATTTTTATAATGTAGTAAAAACATGTTTAATATGTATACTGCTTAATATGCATAATGCTTAATTTGTACATATTTTACAATCCCATTTCAACAATAAACACACAGAAAAACACATATTGCACTTATTTAATTATTATTGAAAACTGAATTTATTTGGGTACACTGTTATTCTATATATAATATAATGCATAACATCTGAGCTCTATTTGATTGTGTTGCTTAGATAAACTATATAATATATACACTAATACCTATGCATTCTGATTGCCTACTGTGTTTATTTGTCTGTCCACTAATCTTAACCCCAGCACTAAATGAATATGTGTTACTTTGGTAAACACAGCAATATTGTAGGCTTGGTTTTAATTTCGATCTGTACCAAAAACTGCTTAATATGCATGATTTATTGTAGCCCAGAGGTATGTGCAATAAGTGGGTTTTACTGTACTTACAATTTGGTCTGCTTCAATACATTCCCTATAAAGTATATGCTTAAATCTAGATTAAACTTTCTAAGTAATTAAAAACAGAAATATATTTTTCTGTTTATTATCCAGCCAAATCATAAAATAAATGCACAGTACTCTATTAGTATTTAGTTTTTGTCTTTTAGAAGAGACTAAGCACAGTGCCAGAATCTTTCTGTATGACTATAATGGTGTAAATCTCATTGTAGGAGCAGAAGAATTAATTGCTTTTATCCAATCAGTAGACTTTGTTCCATCTTGAGAACTGATATCAGATCAGATGAAATAAACAGCAAAAACTGCATATGTATTTAAGTACATAGGTGACCTAGTTTCTATACTTGCTATTATTGTTTAGAATTCATTCATTTTTGAGTATGTATCAACAGAAATACAAAGCAATTTTACCTTAGATACATAGAAAGATTTGTAATATAGGGTGGTCCTTAATTAACTGTATTTTATAGAAATAAACAGAAAAGGAACAAGATTATTTAAACAAATCAATGAAATTGTATTTTTCATCAACATTGATCTTTTGTTGAGATCTTTTATTATTGTTAAAGTATAGATATTAAGTATAGAATATTAATTTAGTAAAGTATTTTGAATTCTTAAGGGAAAGGAGTGACCATTTATCAATACACACTGGCATTCAGATGGAGAATAAGTGTTTGATTCAGGGCAATCCCAGGCCACACATTTCCCTAGAGACATTGAATTTTCTTAGAGAGGAATGTTAGATTACTAAAACAACCATGTTATTCTCCTGACACAAATCTCTGTGATCATTTTGAGTTCCCTAAATTAGAGGTACTAAGAAATTACAACATTGAACAGCCTGACTTCAGAGATCTAGAAGATCATCAATTGTTTTTACAAAGACATCTGCCATCTTTCACTGCCCAAATGATGATGACAGAATTCAATGAGATGAAAGATGATTTCCAACATGTCATTGTCAAAGCTGTATTGTGCATTTGATAAAATATTCATGTTTATTTTCTATAAAAACACAGTTAGGTAAGAACCACTCAATAATGTCCATATACTATAACTACCTATACATTATGAAATGTTCCTAATAATTAGCATACCATTAGAGGTACTATTATTTAGTTTTAAATTAAAAATAAATTAAAAATACTACTTTTCATTATAATGAAGTTTTGCTGTAAAAACATTTGTAAAATAGTTTAAACATATTCAATCCATATTCTTTGATATTAAAACTAAAAACATACAAATAAGTTACAGTAAAAAAATAAAGTTAGAAGGAAATATCCCAAAATGGATCTAATAAAAATGCTGATAAAAAGTACCCTGATAATATTATACCTCATTTACAATAATAAATATGGTTAGTGTTGGAAAATTGACCCAATTTTTACAACCTTACAAGACAAAATATTTTTGAAAAATCTAAATGATTATATTTATAAATTTGATATAATTAGACAATTTATTTATAACATAATGTACAGTGATGTTGATTTCCTAACTAAAATCTATTAGTAAAATATTTATGTAATGAAAAACAGAAATATATTTTTAATTTTATGAAATTTATGGATCTCTGAGTGTGTTGAATTAGCTGAGAAAAATAATCATCATTTATGCTTAACTATTGTTAGGTATACTACTTTTAAAGAATTCAATGAAAATTTGAATTGTTCTAGAAAAATAATCATAAAACCTATTGACAAGGAATATTCATTGTCCATTGCAATTTTGTTATTGACACCAAATGGGATTCTACTTTTATACTGTTCCCTATTACATGCCAATTCCTTAAGATCTGAATATGACACTATTACAAGATCTGTTAACATGTTTTTCCTGTTTTTTTCTTTTGTTTTTTTCCCTAGAAGTCTGTCTTCAATAATTGTTTTCAGTAAGTTATCTTTTCTCAATATGTGACCTATCCAATTATTCTTATGCTTCATAATTGTATTTAGTAAGTTCCTTCTTTCGTTTATATCTGCTCATATTTTATTAGGAGATTAAGTTTTCATTTTTTCCTATCTAAATATGTTGGCTGGTCCATGGTATACTTGAGCAAGGGGGGACATGTCCCGCCCGAAATTCAAAAATGGGAGAGGTAGAAAGAAAAAAGGGAGGGGGTAGCAAGAAAGGAAAAAAGAAGGAAAGGGGGAGGGTAGTAAAAATGAAAAAAGGAGAGGAGGAAAGAAAGGAAAATGGTAAGGGGGTAGCAAGAAAGGAAAAAAGGAAGGAAGGAAATGGGGAGGGGTACCAAAAAAAGGAAAAAAGAAGGGAGAGGAGGAAAGAAAGAACAGGAGGGGGTAGCAAGAGAGGAAAAAAGAGGGGAGGGGTAGAAAAAAGGATGGGGAAAGAAAGGAGCAGAAGAAGAATTGGTAATAGGAAGCATTGAGGGCTTGTAAAGTTATGCAATAAACATTTAAATTTATGCAAATACAATGAGGTAATCATATTCTCTACATGTAAATGTAGGTGTACAAGTATGTATGCTACACTATATAATGAAAATTTATCCATTATGAAAAGTATCTAGCATGTGTGTGGTTCTTTCTGAGCAACAATATTCACATTTACCTAATTGGCTACTGTTTGGACCTACTCTTTTATTTACGAAAATAAATTGCTGCCAACACGAACATCCTCTTCCTTTTCAATGTAATCATCAGCAATCTGTCTTTCAACTGAAAACAATCCTATTCTGCTGGAACTGGAGCCACCTTTAACACCAGAATCAGTTAATAATAATAATAAAATAATACTTTATTTAACGACAATTCATTTAGAATATCAAAGTCGGGAGTACATTAGTGAATTATGAAGAGAATAATTCGGTTATATGGGTCGGAGACGTGAACTTAACATGAAAACAATAATAAGAAAATCGAAGCATTCAAAAGGGGGATATGGAAAATGCAGAAAATCTCATGGCAGGACAAGAAGACAAATGAAGAAGTCTTAGCGGATATCAAAGTAAGAAGGAACCTACTAAATACAATTACCAAGTGAAAGAAAAATTGGACATGTCACTTATTGAGAAGAGATAACCTATTGAAAACAGTCATTGAAGGCAGACTTCTAGGAAAAAGAAGACAAGGAAAAACATTTATATATCTACTACTCGAATTTCCTTAAAACATTAAAAAAAATATAATACTATTCTGAGGAGATTGCAAGAGTTGTTGCATATTCTAAGAAGGCCAGACAACGTTTTTATGAGGAATATTAACAAGGAAGCTCACTCATTCCAGAACAATCAGAGACTGAAAAAAAAAGATTTCCAAAATCAAAGTCACATTAAAATCAGCCTAGTAAACTTGCAGACGACATCAAGATCACTTGCAAATCACAGGGTGATGCTGCAGGCCAGTTCAATCATTCCAAGTCATCGACTAATAAAATCGTAAAAGAGAAGAGGCTTAAAGTCTACAAACACACAATGGAAGAGGACGATTATCCTAAACGAACTAACTTTTTGTAATGAAATCAGAAATTCAGGTGAAAATTAGATAGAAAGAATAATTTTCAGTGACGAAGCCACATCGCATCTTAATGGGATGATTGATACATATAGCTGCTATTATTACCCGATGGATATAAGCATAGAATCAGGCAGAAGCCTTTAAAATCCCAGTCTATAACTGTTTGAGCAATGATCTCATATATGATGGCCGATCGCATTTCAGAATCCTATTGTAACCATGAATGGTGAACGATATGAGGATTTACTTCGCGATGTAGTTATTCCCACTTTGTCAACCATGACCATCATTTTACCAGCCTCTGTACTTTTGCTGTCAGAGAGCTGCTCAATGCATAATTATCCAATTGATATCACATAATTCAATTTAGAAATCAGTCACACGAATAAGGCACAAAGATCTATGAAAGATGGTTAGCTCTCCAAAAACAACATATGAGAACTAAAATGGTTAGCTTTAAATATAGACGTTAGGTGTAGTCAGTTTTTGACCTGAACCGAGAAGAATTGTTTTGTTTTACATTTTTTCTGTAAATAAAGGTGACGGAGGTAGAATCTGGTTCGTGTCACCTCTGGGTAATGTTTTGATGCCACTTTGAAAATTTGATACCGCCAGTTTTTACCTAAATAACTTTAAAACTATTTTTTCTCTATTTTGGACCCATTGGGCTTGACTATGTCACCAGTAGTTAATCACAAAGCGACAAGAGCAGCAATTAAACTTCTATTTTCAATAGATATTTCTTAATGTACTTTATAGATTACCACAAAAAGTTAAAAGTGTAAAATGGATCACAAATGGACGCACACCACATTTACATCGGTGACCAAATGAACTTACCTCGAATCTCATTTTGTTCACATTCAACGAATACTTGTGCTGGTAGGTGTTCTGGGCGAAGGTGTCCTTCCGCTTGATCTTGGACTCCTCAGTGATGAGCAGCATCTGCTCGAAGAGGAAGACCCGACGTTCGAAGAACTTGAGCTGGTCTGCCGGGGAGAACTTGTCCGATCGCATTTCACTCTCGCTGGTCGAGGCCACCAGCAGGTCGCCTCGAGTGCGCATGCGGCCCAGACAGGTGATCGGCTTAGGGAAGCCATCGATGCGTGCGGCCTTGAGTAAAATTAGAAAATGTGGAATTTAGGAAAACTATAAAGACAGCGCTCTATCTATCATATATGGATTTTAAAATTATATTAATCCCTAGTCGTTCCCGGGATTTATTACAGATTGTTTGAAAATAGCACAACTAATTTGATTGAAATTTAACATCAAAGTACCAAATTTAGGTCTGATCTCCCTAAGGCCACGTGACGGATCTCTGAAAAAAACTGGAGTTGGGCCAAAGTATACTTTTTGCAAGAAAATCAATCCTGGAGCCATAGTTTGATAATTGTTTAGCGGAGACGACCAGAGACTATTAGATATCTAAACTTATCAACATACAAGAAAATTAAAGTTTTGTAAAACTGATCAATTAATTTTGTCCTCACGAAGCATATAATAACTTATTTTGCTTTAACATTTATAAATATATCAGTTAATAATAATGTACAAAAATTGAAATACTTAATTATAGGTTTCAAAATATTACAAGAAAATAATTCCTTATAAATAAAACATAGAACAAATCAATCTTATTATGATGTCCCGACCTCTACTTATGCATTAGAAAATGGAAACTTAACACCAACAACTTTCCGTGCATAAATTGGCCGCAGTTTGTTGGGAAATTTCCACTGCATTAGCATCCGATCAATGATAACATAATTTCCGAGGCCTTTTGCTCGCATACCATTTGTCCGTCATAAAAAAGCTTACTATAGGCATAATTGCAAGACATTAACTTAATACCGGTGAGCGGATATCAGACTTTGCACATTACCTAATGATAATAAACTAAGAATAATAGGCGAGACAATACATTTTCACAACAATAATGTCCTTTATGAGGTTATTTCTTAGATTAAATTAAAGGTAAGAGAAAATTTTTGGTATTTCTAAATGTATTTTAATGTTTGAGATACAATAAATATTTAAAAGAAACTCGAAGGGATAGCAAAATGGCTGAAAATACATTAATCAAAATAAAATATTCAATAAACCAACATTTATAAATCAGACAAACCAGTGGTAGTTCTAACATCATAGATGAGATTCCAACCAAAAAAATGTGTAAGTATGCTTTCAACATAATAATATCAACATCTTTTCATTAAAACAATCCAACCTTTGAAATCATGTGCATCTTGTTCTACACCCAAGCTGCAGCACAATAAGAATAGATGGGCAGTCAAACTTAGTGATTGGAAACTATATAGGGTCAAGGGAGGTCCACCACCCCCCAGGCCTCGTTGATGCGAATATAGCTAATGTCGGAGCTCA
>JAUYWI010100661.1:0-11558 GCA_034780595.1 Parotoplana pacifica | reverse complement strand
GATGAATCCCCATACACAGAAGTGCATTTGAGTTATGTCTGGAGATCGCAGAGGAAATTCGATAGGGCCTCGCCTGCCGACCCATTTACCAGGAAATGTCTCGTCCATGAACTTTCGAACAAGTGTTGCAAAATGGGGCGGGGCTCCATCATGTTGGAAGTACAAGCTGTTGAAATCTGACCGTTCTTTTAATGCCGGCACGATGGCAGTTTTCAGTTTCTCCGGGACCTTCAGAAACAGTTCCTTCGAACTGGTCCCACAATTCCTGCCCAGACAATTATTCCAGACTGGTTCAGTTCGATCGTGATAGTAAAATTGGATTTCTATCACTTCAGTAAACACAATTGTATCGATTTACGTGCCCCGAGAGTTTGAACACGGCTTCATACGTCCACACAATTTCGTTTAAGAAGGTGGTATTATTCGCACAAATATTTATGAACTGTTCCCAAAACTGAAACCTCCGATCAGGATCATCTTCCAGACCAGAAGTCCATGAATTAAGCGCAGGATGTATGATTCATGTTGAGTTCCTTGAGTATTTTATGCAAAGAGCTTTGTTTCACACCAATTTATACACTACCAATCAATAACCATACGTTCAATGTAAACCAGTGAACCTCGCTCTATAATACTAGCTTATGCACCAACCAGTAGCAGCAGAAGACGAAGAAATGGAAGAGTTCTATGAAATATTACAAAATACAGTTGACGAAACACCAAAAAGAGACGTAACTTTTGTGATGGTAGACTTCAATGCTAAAGTTGGATCGGCTAAAACAGATGGCATCACTAGGAAATTTGAACTTGTAGAAAGGAATGAACGTGTGGCGGCTCTCTCATAGACTTCTGTAGTCACGATGGACTTCAAATTCTAAATACATTACCTAAAGCTCATGCCAGGAGATTACACATGGCGTTCACCGAATAAAATATCAAAGAACCAAATTGATTATATCCTCTGCTCACCAAGGTGGTGTTAGATGGAAAAGACAAAGAAGCCAGCCATGATCTAATTAAAGCAATACGCTCATTTTCACATATGTTGTAGCACAGGCCTAGCCTCCCTGTATCTAGATAGGTGATGACGTAGTTTTTGAGATAGGATCTTCCAAAGGCTAATTTTGGTGTCCCACAAATCCACCCTGACTCCTGATTTCTAACTATAGCACAATAATTCTTTGAACGACGCGTTAACCTTTTTTATGTATGGGGCGGAGAAGGATTTCATATTTGCAGGGGATGGGTTGGTCTGAAATCTGGTCACTTCCTTGGAAAGATTCATCAACAAAGAATTATTATTTCCAAAAATTAAAGCTTGTCCATCAATGTACTTCAAATTTTGTATGTAGGTCCACTAGTACACAGACATGTTAGTTATCGGGGCAAATATTTTTGGCCTAAATCGTAATGGCTCAAATTCCAATGAATCATATGCTCAAATTTAAGATCTAGAATTAGGTAGGCATTTAAAAATATTAATAGAAACTTCGATGCCTGTTTTTAATGTTGCTGGTCTATAAGGCCCATCCTACTGGGCAAAAATACTTAAGGTAAGCTACTTATCTTTAGTGTCAATGCAAAGCCTCTTATGTAGATATAAAGCATAACTTTCAGTTATGTTAAACACACATTTTCTATGTTTTATAAAAATAATATCTAAAGGAAATGTAAGAATCTGTCTTCAAACATTAAAATATACTACTTTAAAAGTATAGGAATTTCAGAATCAGATTGAGAGCAGCTGCAACATAGAGGACATAATTAACATAGAAAGTTGTTTCTACTACTTGACAGTAGTGAAGTTGAAAACAATCTCTGTCTATAAGTCAAAAAATGCACAGATACCTGCTTTCATAATCGTACTCTGTGTTTAGGATATTCAGTTAATAGTGCTTTATAGGACGACTGTTGTTAAGTTTAAATGAAGTGGATATTGCTCCTATGTATAATTCTGTTATTGGTTGGATTATCTATTGGTGTAGTTTCAGATCACTGCACTTATCCTTGTATTAAATACGGTGCTATAACGATATGCAATAAACAATGCTTATACTAATGTAAATTTACCTAAATATGATCATGAAGATATGTTGTTGTTATTGGTACTTTTTGCTTACGTTGCGGAATATTATGAATCCTTGATTGGTAGTTATCAAAACTCTATTTGTTATGTTGCAAAATTAAATTCTTTGTGAAATGTTTTTGTTTTTATTTAAACAATACATAAATACATAGTAGGTAGGTACCATTTGTGATCAATCAATTGTCCAACCAAAAATCATTTCAACTTTTACTTTTTAAATGGTATATTTAAAAAAACAATAAGTTAGGTATAATGCTTATTAAACAATGTTTATATTTTATAATATTCCGCGTTCGGTATAAAAAAATAACACTGAAGCAAAAACATATAACAGTTAGGTAGGTACTAATGTATGTATATAATTTTAGAAACAGTCTATTTTAAAATCGGAAAAGCTCAATACAATCTGATTGTTCATATTGCAATAGGTACATTTTTGGGGAAATAAAATTTGAACCAAAATATTATTTGGCTAGCTATTACAGGAAAAACGAATAATAAACGAATAAAATAAATGTCAAAACCAAGGTCAGGAAAGAAAACTGTTTTAGAAACTTTCAAGGTCTAAAACGACACTTTGATTTAACTCTTCCCCTGGACTAAGGAAGGGGTGTTGTCCAGCATGTATATATTTTTAACATTGCACAAAATTTGCATAAAAGTTGGCATTAGTTTATAAAATACTTTTTACAAAAAATCAATCCTGAATTCTAAAAATGATAAAAATTTGGTAGACATACCTACTACAAAATGGCGTTATTTAAAAAAAATATTTGTTTATTGTTAGTTAATATCGGCGGATATGTACATTTTGATAAAAAAAACTTTTTTATTGCATTCTCTTCCGCTATCAGACACACCTTTAGATTTGATTTCATTCCAATAAGATTGATATTAAGACAGAATATCCGCCAAAGATATGTATTTAAGCATCTTTGATCTGTAGATAATATCTATTAACTGCAAATGGTTTTTTGTATTGTGTGAATATTTTTTCAAAAAATATAAAACATACACCTATAGGAAAATACACATGTCAGGTATTACCGCAGTAGCGACCAATTTTCAGGAAAGTATTCATTAGCAGCTGCTTATAGCTTTTATTCTGAATTTAAATTCTAAACAATATTATCAATTTATCAATGGGTGTTTGTTGTGTTATCACAAAATTCTATATATTGGCTCCAGTCCTATAAATATTTGATTATTAACTAACAAAAATAGCCATCTATATTGTTTTATTTTGTCGTTTTAAAAAATGCTTTAGTCATTATTATAGTGTTAACCAAAATAAAAAAATTAAATATTCTAAAAATATTTTGTCGGTAGGTATCAGAGTGTATCCACCTATCTAAATTTGAAGAGCAAGCAAACTAAACATCAATTACTATCAGACTAAACAAGCCGAAAAATTATTAAAAACAAAACTCTTTGCCTGCAAAAGCAACAATCTTCAATAGAGTTAAAACAGATATCTAGGTAGTTACTGTCCAACTCAACTAACATTTGGAAATAGCTAACTGAATTCAATTTACAACAGCTCATTTATGGGATAGGATCTTACTCTCTTAAAACACGTAGGTAATCGTTTCGCAGACAATAACTTCTGATTTACCATGCATGCATAATGAAATGTGGTAGGTAACTAAATCCTAACAATATATAATTAACTCTGAATGTAGAAATATTAAAGCCTACAAAATGTAATGAGACTAATATCGACTCAATTTTAGTTTAATCATTTTTAAATAGACACATCATTGACAGTCTTGGAAAAGCGTAACTAACAAATAGAAGTTTGAATCACATTTATAGAACATTTAATTAATATTCAGGGATTATAATCTTCCGCGGAATTCCGCGGATTTTCAAGCTGAAATGTTATTTTTGTAATTCTTTTAAAAATGAATTAAAACTTGTATGGGGTAAGGGGTCAAGATCTTTTCAAGTACTTGTATGATTTTATATATTATATATTTTCTAATATCAAAATGGACAACATGAATATAATTATATATTTTATCCCAATGGGCCCTATCAAATATATTCCGCGTTTTTTTTTCATTTTCCATTCTAATCCCTGTATAATCACCATGCTATTAAAATAGTATTTATGGGTGTCACCCTTTGAAATAATGTATGTTGAGCCCATTATGTATATTTTTAACAACAGGTATACTAAGAATTAATCAGAAGCATAAAATTTAAATAGTAAGTCATTAAAGAAACCTATGACAACCGGAAATTGTTATTTCTTGTGCGCAACTCTTTTTTGGTACGTTTTTAAAATAGGATTTCAAAATTTATCAATAGCTTTGTATTAAAATGCTGGGTGTTAGGTAACTGATTGCATAAATAGCCAAAATCATTATATTTTCTAAGAAATGGTGGTAATGTTTTCTTTTCACTCCCTTTATACATGTATTATCGTAAATAATAAACTATTTCAAACGACATAATTGTTGCATTTCTTAATAATTCTTCTATGTATACCTAATATACCTACATAGTTACAACATAGAGGAAGAATAAGAAGAGCTTTGACTCTTACAAAATTAATATGTTGATTATATAAAAAAATTTTCATTTAAGAATTATTTTGTTGAAACAGCTTCTACAAGGATTTAATGTACACTAGAACTGTTTTTATTGAAAAACAATGGAGACAATACCGTACCGTCCCACTCTTGCTATCATCATTATCATCAAGTAGCAGACCCGGAGCGGGCTTGGCTGACACTATGCAGCCAGCCTTTTATTTCATATGCCAATCTAGTGATAGAGCATGGACTTCTATAAATAGAAGTCCATGGATAGAGCCAAGCGTCAGTTACCTCCACTCTTTGATGTTGTCCCACCAGCTTGTTCTTTGTCTTCCTTTACTGCGTTTTCCATCAATGGTGGCTGTTAGTATGTCTTTTTGAAGACTAATCATCCTTCCTTCTTTCTTTCAACATTTTCATAATAGTTCTGACTTTACCCATTGCTTGGAGAATCTACTCATTAGTTCGGTGAATGAAATCTTGAGTACACGTATATAGCACAACATCTCAAAAGCTTCATTCCTCCGAATGTCATTCTTCCGCAGCGTCCAACCTTCACAGCTAATTTAGATTTTAAATGTTGATTGTCATTAATAATTGTTTGAAAATACAGAAACCTATAACAATAACCTATTTTTTTCAACTCAACTTTTGTGTATATCAAGTTTAGGTATGTATATTTAATATTTATGGTTCCACTCATAATATATTTTATAGAATTTAATAAACATTTACTTACTATCCATGAGTACAAAATCCAAAGATATAATATATGCGTGTGAAATGAAATTTTTCAAATATTTTAATTTAGTTCATACACAAAAACTATATGGACATTGTCTAATTGTCTTTTCTACAATATAGATGCCGCCAAAAAGTTCTAAAAAGGATTCACCAAAAAACTCTAAAAATAAGAGTAAAAAAGATTCGCTTAAGAAAGGATCAGATAAAAAATCGTCACCGGATAAAAAAAAGGGAAAGGAACCAATAGTCAAAGAAGAATGGGTTATTCCAACAAGACCAAGACCTCCACCAACTCCTCCTCCTCCACAAGGACAACCAGATGCATATATATTAAGACAAAATTGGTATCCATATGGTAGTAAACCAACACATACTCTGTCAGAACCTTTTTGGACACCTTTTTGTCCATTAGTAACATCATGGGGAGATTTAATTGTTAGCGATCCTCCAAGACGTCGTCTGGTTCGATACCAAATGACACGAAATGATGGTAAATTTGTACGATGTAATGATATTATTGTTCGTGGTGAACCTTACACTATAAAAGAAATGCCTAAATCAGGTCGTGTTATAACAGTTCTGCGATGTCCATCAATTAAAAAGACAAGACTTGGTATTATTAATGTTTTAACTGGAGAGATGGAACAGAAAATTGATTACCCGTGGGAACCACTTGAACCAGCAGATCCCCCTGTTTGTGCTGTTAATGAATGTAGTGCAGTTGGTGTTGCTACTGGAAATGAACTTATGTTTGTTGTCCGAAATCCAATTCAAAGAATGGAAGTATACGATACACGTAATATGGCTAAAGCCACGGAAGTTCAATTTGAGAATTTGGATAGATATGACCCATCATGTGTACATTTTGCTTTTTCTGGTGGTTGTACCGCGGATGATAATTATTTGTACATAGCAGCTACTAGACCGGCTCACATAATTATGCTGCAAATAATAAAAGAAATGTGTTATGACTTGATAGATAGAATTATTATACGCTTCAAAATGCGTATTGGAGAGCACCGATTAATAAATCCATTTGGAATTAGTGTAGATAGTCGTGGTTTGTTACTTGTGTCAGATTCAATGCAAGATTTTATTCGTGTTTACAGAGATGACGGCACTGAAACTTGTCATTATGGAGGATGGAACGAGCATGACTTAAGGCTGAGACGTCCTACACATATTTCGGTGTCTCGGCATGGGGTCATGGCAGCAGTAGAATCAGAAGCAAATGTTTTGCAAATCTTTGTTGATATGCAAATCTTTGAATGGTATCGTAAAACTCTTTTCTATATTGACAAGTTTGTTTTTCCAAGCTCACGAAGAGTAACTGACTTTTGTTATCCTCTTTATCCACCACTACCACCTGATTATTTAAAAAGAAAAACTGAAGAAGAATTATTAAAGCAACTCAAGGAAATTTACAGTATAGCAGAACAAGTTGAAGAAAAACGTAAAGAAGAAGAGAAAGCAAAAGAATTGGAAATGGCTAATTTAGAAAAAAACAATGAAAAGTCTAAATCGAAGGCATCTTCTAAAAAGCGATCACCACCTAAATCTAAAGGTTCCAAAAAGGGTTCTCCACCTAAATCTAAAGGTTCCAAAGTGAGCAAATAACAAATAAAAGTTAGATGATATTATAATATGATGCATGGTTTTGTACTCGGCTATCCGTAAAATAAATATCCATTACACATTACTTAGATAATGCTATGATAAGTATTCCATTTATTTTAATTTTTAACAAAGCAAATAAATACGGAAATGTATATTATATAGATTAAATTAATAATAATAAATAAAAACTAAATTTACTTTACAAAATAAAACTCTTTTTTCTCTTAATTGTTTCTTAAAGGCACATTAATATTTTAAAAAAAACCTTAACGGATGTTTGCATTAAAATGTGAAACTTATTCATTTGAAAACGTGAGCTCGGCTTGAAATCCTCAGTATCCATATCCAAATTGTCTACTGCCAGTTCCGCTTAGTCACTCAGTAAGCAACTAGAATAACTCTCCTCACTCCGCGCAGCAGAACAAACAATTTGCTGCCTTGTTCCCAGCCAAGTATTGATGTCGGCCGAAAACTGTCTGCGCCAACTCCCCCTTCTAAGCCGTTCAGAATGTGGTCCAACGATTACATATTTGACCAGACCATTAGCTCTGCGGGTATGCCTAAAGAAACTGAGCTTTTTAGTTTTCACCATTTTCATCAGCTTCGGCTTAACCTCCAGTTCATTTAGTACGCAAATATTAGTATGCTGGTCCTGCCCCAGCTGATGCAAAGAACCCACATTTCGTCTGCCTTGATTATTCTGATATCTACTGCCCTCAGCGTCCAAGCGTCGGCGCCATATGTCAGAAAAGGCCACACCAGAGCACGAATAACCTTCATCTTCACCTCCTTCTAGATGCCTCTATCTTTCCATATGTTCACCATTTCAAATGCTTTTTCCTTGTCATCGCTATCCTCACACGAATATCCTTTATCCTTGTCACAGTTGCCATTCCGTGTCTTGATTAAACCCAAATATTTAAAGTCCTCCACACACTCGTCTAATTGACCTGCGACAGTGACATTGGCATCCATTCTTCCAATGACCAACCATTTGGTTTTTGCGCCGTTCTGAGATGATGATTCTTCCGCCAGTTGTCACCACAAATCCTCCAGGTCAGCTGCCTTCATCAACTGTTCTCTGTACAGGGTGAAGAGTCTTGGAGAGATTATCCAACCCTGGCGAACCCTTTTTCAAATGATAAAGGGCTCAGAACGTATGTCATTCCATCTGTCGACAGCTGTATGATCAGTATACAACCCTTGAAGAAGAGACACAAGATGAGGTGAAAGCCCGTGTCGAGCATCATGTTGAAAATTTGAGAATGATTTGGTGTGTCGAAAACCTTGCTGCAATCAAGAAAAGAATACAATCCTTCTGATTTCCCACAGTAAGCTTCTCGATTAACACCTGTATTGTCACTAATAGGTCAACACAGCATCTTCTGTTACTGTACGCAATTTGCACGTCACTGGACTCTTCTTCCATCGATACATAGATAGTTGTGCTGGGAAGTTCAGAAGTAGGCATTCTATAAGAGATTTGTCAAATTTTCACGAAACACAGTTCTAACTATTGAGCAACGAGCGAGTTTAGGAATGTCTGTGATGGCCTGGGTGACCACGTGAAAACTCTTCTGAAAAATGCTATTATACGTCGAGTTTCGTTGCTATCATCACCTCGTTGTTATCATGATTACATGCAGGAAAACATGACATTTACTCCAGAGACTGGTGGTGACCACACAATATTCAGGCGTACCTTTCATTTTATAAATTCTAGCGATATTGACAGAAAAAACAAAGATACTTACAGAAAGGTGGTAAGCGGTTTATTAAAGGTCAGACGTGTACGTGGCATAAGCAAAGGATTCATAGAAACATGAAACGGTTCCTGCTATTGTGAGTTTTGTCGTAAAGAGGACTTTGAGAAATGTCTGAACAAAGAGTATGTTGCCACATGGAAAATCCACGACGTTCGAAAGGAGAACTGTAGTTGTTGCACATACCGAAAGCAGTGTCAACTTGAGTCCGTGATAAGAATAGATTAAATATTTTTAAATGTAAATATGTACTTAATTGTTAAACAGATAATAACAAATTCTTAATTTAAATCTTAAGCATATGTCAACAACAAGAAAGTTTGGTCGTCAAGAATCAATCAAATTTGAATATGAATGGGGAATCTTTAAGTATCCTTTTATTCCAACGTAATAAAATATTATCAAAATTTCCACATAAAGTAGAAAATTTATCACAATCTCACATGGAAGTTATTTTGTCTGAACCTGCCAAGATAACAGAACGACGGGGTCATTATGCATTTGATATGAAAGAACTTGAATTAATAAAGTTGAACTTGTTGCAAAGTGGTCACAAGTCAGTACGCTCTGCATAAACACAAATATTTCTTGTGTGCAACGTTTATGGTTATTTTTTAAACTTGTTATTTTACCCCACATTAAATGTACCTAGCTATGTTAGTGTTAAAGTGGAAAATCCGTTAAGGTCGGCATTAACTAGATAATGTAGACATTAACTAAGAAAAACAGTTAATGTAGACATTAACTAGTTAAATCTGGCTGACATTATCTAGTCAAAGTGAACATTATGTAAATGAAAGCAGCTAACTATGTGACTCATAGATGGATATTGATTTATTGTAGCTTGCTTCGCTTGTCGATAAATGAAAGTATCCAACGGTTAGCCTATCAGGGCTAAGCAAAGCAGTTAAAGCAGTTAGCAGGCAAGCCGTCTGTCTTTATTAAGTATATTGTCGTGAGTTTGGTGAGAAATTTCAAACTGAAAGCCCTTCCGTCATGGAATCAATGAAGCAGAAATTTTGCGATCAAATGTTTGAAACTCTGGAAATCTTTTTATTTTGTTTGTAATAAAATGATAAATCAATATAATCCAGTGTCCACTTTAACTATTTACTATCTACATTAACTGTTTTCCTTATTTAATGTCTACATTATCTAGTTAATGCCGACATTAACGGATTTTCCACTTTAACGCTATCATAGAAACCAAATTTGAAACAAATAGGATGATTGTATTCGATTTAGAAGCAATCTTGTAATTTTGATAAAAATCAATAAATTTAAGCCAAAAAACAATAATCAATATTATTTTAAAAAGTGACTTTTATTATTTTACTCAAGGAACATATATGTCAAATGTCAGCTTAATCGGACCTTGGGAAGTATGCAAACCAGAAAATGTCAAATTTCCTTATTCGATGACGTGATAGGGCCACTAGCTAAGGCCTACTATTGATTTTTCCTCATTTGTCATGGGGCATGTGTGTGCCAAAATTCAGCCAAATCGGTCCACTAGGTACACAAAATGCCAAGTCCACCTAGGGTTAATTTCCAACTGGATACTGCGTCGTGTCCCTATATTCATACGGCAAGTAACTACATATATAAACAGGTGCATTAGATAAATTGTAGTAAAATGAAAGGTTCGATTCCAATTTTATCAACCGTGACTGCATGAATTAGGATCCTACCCTTAAATAACAAAAACATAAAGATTAAGTAAATTAATACGACAACTAACCAGGTTTCAAATCGTAATGAATCACGGGAGGTTTCCTTTCATTCAGATATTTCAGAGCAGAAACAACTTGGCAAATGACCGACTTGGCTTCTCTTTCGGGCATGCTTTTGTTCTGTTTCAGGAAGAAGTCCAAATCGTTACCTTCACAGAACTCCAACACCGTGCAAAAACTAAGATAAAGAACAAACAAACGTCTAATATTTAATTTTCAAATCACTAAATACACATGCGACACTCTGAAAAGGAATATGTATATTGCTGGGTACTTTGTTAAAACAGTGCTGCCACTCAGTGTCCTAAGCAAAAAATCGCAGGAGAGGGAAAAAATCGCAGTTAAAAATGTATCATATATTTTATAACATTTTGCGTATGTAAATAGTTAAAGCACTAGATAATAAAAAGTAACTAATTGTAACAGTAACAATTGTTAAAGTTTTCTAATTTTGGGTAGTTGAGAAATGGAAATATGATCGGATTGTCTTTTTCTCTTCCTTGTCTCTTCTATTAAAATTGCAGCAGCTTTTTCAGTTGACTTTTGTTCAACTCTAAGAGAATATAATAAATACCAAATACCAAATTATTTATAGGTAGGTACATATATTATTATAATATCAAATAAATAGAAATTAGTGAAATGAAGTGAAATAAAGTATCTTAATAGTAAAACTCGCTGAACGTTCTTTGCTTGAACTTCTGATTGATAAATATTCAATTTTTCTTTTTCCAAGTTAGCAGCTCGAAGTTCGTCCATTGTTTGTTGTAATTTCCTTTCAGCTTCTATTGCTTTTTCATCTGTGACTCTCTTTTGTTCTTTTACCTTTTCTTCTGTTTCCATTAACTTTTTCAACTCTGATCTTCGCTCTTTATCTTTCAATGCTAATTCAGACCTGCCAACCTAATAGAATCTCAATCCGGGACAACATTTTCGCGATCTACCCAAAATATTTTTGTTGTAAATATTTTGTATAGTAATGCTATACATTTAAGAAGCTAAGCTTTCCATAGTAGCACGCTTACACTTTTTCAAAATATCATCAGTAAGATTAACTGAGCCACCTAGTTTG
>JAUYWI010100650.1:0-11559 GCA_034780595.1 Parotoplana pacifica | reverse complement strand
TCTATGGATTTATGTTTTATTGGTCTAAACACGAGACTACTTAATCCTGGTTTTAAAATTGTCGGTGCATAACTATACATAATTAATCCTGGATTAATGAAACCAGGTTTAAAATATAATCTCGGTTTAATTTAGACTAAGTTGGTGCATATGGCTGTAAGAGATAACATCTCTCACGAAATCACCCAAATTCAAGAAGGCAATCAGAGTTGCAGAAATATGGTAAAACGATCCATACACATGTTTTTTTCATGGCGGAGGGAGGACATTTTGAGCATCTTATATATGTGAATATATCTTTAAGTAAATGCATTAGTTTGTGTATAAACATTAAACATTTTGCAATAATTTTCATTTGCGTTTTTTTCGGACACACTGTAGTAAACCTGACTTAAGAGATAGTATAAAACCTATCTGCTACTGGGCTTGTAAAATGAGAAATTTCTTGGACATTGTGAACATGGTCGTAATTGAGCTCCTCTTAACGACCTCAATCTGAAAAGCCTCAATATTACTAAAGACAACACAGTATATTCCTATCCAATTGCTGAAGCAGACTGTAAACTCTTAAAATTCTGTTATCTGAATGATAAACTAACGCGGCCATTTGAATACTAAAAGCCACTGTCAAAATATTATATGCTCTGAGAATTCTAGTCTATGCTGTCTAAATCAGAGCTCATACAATTCTACAACTCCTGTATTATTCCATATCTAGAACCAAAGAGACCTGCCTAAAAAGTTTTATGAGCATGATTTTTAATTTTAAAGATTGAATTTTTTGCAAATCTCAAAAATTGTCTTTTTGAATGAGTGCCTAATGGAAAGTGTACATTCTTTTCTCCAAGTTCCGAATCCATCATTGGATATTCTACATTTTATGTCTATGACCTGCACTGTCTGGCAGCTATATGCCTGAAAACATTCTTGATGTCAAAACTACAAATATAGTTATTCGCAAGAGGGGGGCTATTTATATACATTCAGTTCAGTAAATCATACCCCTAAGAAGGGTCGTTGATATTTCTATTGATGGCACAACATCTGGTATTCTCCAAGCCTTCACGTTCTCACACCAATCATGATGTCTTCGTCCTTTTCTTTAACATCACCTCACTGTTGCAAGGACTAAGCTATCTTCCCTACATTTCCAGTGTTCATATTTCCTGAGTTTACTTTTCTTAATCGTTTCTAAAATTCCCTTACACTCAGGCACATTTATTTGTTTCTCTAATATACTTATTTGTCTTTCACCCCAACTCACCCGAAGAACTCTTCTCCACAACTACAGTTCGAATGCCTCTAGTTTCCTTTCCTCTTTCTTCCAAATGGTCCAGCTCTCACAACCAATCCATACATAGCCATACTACAGACAAGACCTTTGGTCAGTTTGACCTTGGTGAAAGTATGTACTTAGCTCTTCCACGTTTCTATTAAGTACAGTGTGAGTCTTTTTACAATTTCGAATCTGATGTTAATTTCAGTTAGACTATCTCCTTCATTAGTGATGTGAGATACCAACACTTTGAATCTTTCAACGTTCTGAATTTCTTCATCTGCCAATTTGATCTTCCCACTTCCATTCACTGTCATAGAATTAGTCTTGACTTTATTAATGTTCTTTACTGGCAATGGTTAGACGTTCTCCCATAAGTTCTGTCTCTTTCTTGTTGTTAACGATCAAAGTAGTATACCTAAGGTTCCAAATGGCACTTCCTCCAATTATCTTCCCTGGTCTATCCGCAAGGTTCTCTTCTACTGTTCGCATTGAAGAGTAAGGAAGAGATTAAGCAGCCTTACCTGACACCTTTATGAAAACGAAAGGGCTAGGTATTCTGGTCTTGAACTCTAACTACACCGACAGCTTCACCATAAAGACTGTTGACTTTCCAGATGTGATGGAACTCCAAACTCACCAAGCAACTCTCATAGTGTATCATGATAAACTAAATCAAAAGCTTTTGTGTAGTCCACAAAAAGAAACCAAATTTCTTTTTTTTGTTTTACTACCACCTTCTGGATATTTCTTAAAACTAGAATTGCATCGACTGTCCCTTTACCAGGCGTGAAACCAAACCGTTCTTCTGTGATATTTGGACCAATGTAATACTGCAATCTGTAGTAACACTTTAGAATCATGACTAATAAGACCGATTGTCCTGTATTTAGTGGTCTTGCGTTCCAGGTACCTTTGGCAGGGGACCTAATTCAGAAACTGTCATTCTTTCGGTCACTGCCCATTTTTCTAAATGTCATCAATAATTTCTTTCATGACCCTGTCACTTCTCCGCCAGCCTTCAGGGCCCCAGCTGGGATTTTGTTCATTCCCACTGCCTTTTCTCTATGGAAGCTTCTACCTCGTTCTTTAGCCCTCTTGATTCTTCTATTCATTTCTTTAATATGTCAGTATGAGGACTGTCTTGATCCTTCTCCTTCTTTGGGATTCGTTCATATTTCTATCATAAAACACATGATAATTTTCTGGTAGAAATGGCGACTCTTGTTAGATAGAGCATTTTCCTTGGTCATTGATAACACAGCAACTGAATGAGGATAAAGGAATGGTTAAACTACCCCCTTATTCACTATTCCTCAATCATACAGAAAATAATACAATTTCAATATTAAAGGCTGATTTGAAACGCCGACTCACAAATACTGACATTCAAAATGAAATTTATAACCGTACCTAGCTGAGCAAGCAGGCATCAGCCTCCATAGAACGTGAAGTAGAGAATGTCTCGACACTATCGAAATATTTCGTAATTAGAATAGCCGTGTAACAACATACATACGTTGAGCGTTGTTTACAGTTAGAGGATATTTTTGTTTGATTTTCTAGTTATAAGTACGTTTTGAAGCTCCACATAATTTTTCAAAAATTTTTGTTAATGAGATTTTAAAATATCATTAAAGCCCGATAATATACTTTAACATAGAAAGAGATATACCAATAGTCAAATCAAATGTCTATATTTATACATAGAATCATGATTTTTAGGTTCCAGATATAGCTTTGAAATAGAACTAGAAATGCCATTTTTACTACATTTAATCAATTTACTGGATTGCCTGAATCATACGATTTGTTTGACTTTCCAGAAAAGAACAATGAAAATAAAAACACGGCTTCCCAAACAAATTATTATGTTCAAAAACCTTAAAATGTTCTTAGAAAATTAAAAGTTACCAAATATAATCGAAACTATGTCCATTAGGTATTTGTCTCAATACATAGATCTTTGGTATGGAAAAGCATCTACACCATATGGAGCGTGTTTTACACTTTTAACACTGATGTGCATGAGCTGCTATCCAAAGCTACCTGAATTCTTCTGAGTTGAACAGAAAAGTAAACTTGAATTTAAAATCAACAAATATCACACTAAAAACTATGATAGCTGAACATTTGAAAACAAGCAAGTCTGGAGAATAGAATTTGATTGCAATCGAGAGCGATGATTTGAAGTTAGTCAGGAACCACTTTACTAGAAAAACCCATTTAATCTTAACAGCAAGAGGTTTTTATTTAATTGTTTATCATTTTGGCTATCGAGGCAAAGAATGGTTACGCGGCTTAACAAAAGAATCAATTCATGTTTACAAAGATATATATCGATTTGGTAAAAAGTATAGAAGAAAAGAATGTGAAGCCATCCATCACAAGCAAAAAGCACTACTATAAATCCATCAAATCTATTATCATGTACTAGAAACCAGAAACACTTGACAAATGTCCTGTCCATGGTATTGAATTGCATCCAGAAAATAAATCTTGCCCTTTTCCAAAACCGTTAACATTCAATAATTGCCAATTTTGATATGAATCTCCAATGTGATATTTTGACAAGCTTGTTTTGGAGGAAAATATTCTTAACGATTATTTGAAAAGGTTATCATCTGATGCTAAATTAAGCAGAGCATACACAAATCATTGTATACTATCTACCGTTGTCTGAACTTTACAACAAATGATGTTCTATTCCTGTTATTCGGTTATTGGCTATATTAACTACACCATCAAAGTAACAAAATTTTTCTCAAGATCTCAGTTCATCTTTCATCATGATGATATTGATTTGGTATCAGAACTTCTGAAAATACATTGGTGGTAAAAATATTCAAATTGAACAAAATCTATGTCAGTTTTAAAATGTAAATTACTGCTTTTCATGTAAAAGTTGATCCTTTTTCGCTTTGTTTATCTAGGGTTTCTCTAATTATAGGGTTTTAATGAATTATGAGTTATGATTGTAAACAAAAAGAAAATTGATGTTTAAATAGACACACTTATTTGATATCTACTAAATTGAAATTACCCATGATTGTTACGAAATAGAAATTACTAAATTCAAGGTAATAGATTACTTATGGAAATTTAAATTACTTTTTATGAATTAGAAGTTTAAAACCTATATTAAACCGATGATACACCAAACCATGACCTTTTGACTTGGTGCCAAAATAGCCCAAAAGTATGAGGTCTGCGACCCTTAAATATTTTCATACTTCGAACCATATTAACAAAACATTTTAAAAATTAAATCTGTATATTATTTTCTAAGACCTTAGTTCCCATAAATACCTCATTAGTTTCAAGAAGGCTGTTGGAATTGCAACTTATGTCAGTATTTGTAGAATAGTCACTTGTTGAACTAGGTGGAGTGTAGTAAATCATTTGATCAGTACCCATTGTTGGACTGTAAATATACCCTGGTGCAACTGCAGCTGGTTGAGGACTCTACAAAGAATTAAAATCTATAGTCACTAACTGGCATTCTGGATTATAATAAATGAGTACAGATAATACTCGTACATACAAAAATTCAACTAGCATGGAAAAAATTCACATAAATAGTAAATTATATAAATGGAGTACAACAATCCAAAATGAACTAAAATTCGCCTATGGGAAAAAAATATATGAAAGACAGCATTGTAGACACTATACCAACAATACAATATTACAAAATCATCCTAAAGACATGACTGAGGCATTGGAATCATCAGCTGGTGGCGAGACCCTGGAACCGAAATCGGCTTTTCCAGAAGCGTATATGGCCCAAGAAGGAAAGGGCCAAGTCATCATCAGGCCTGTGATTGGTACCCAAATTTTTAAGGAATTGCTGCACACAATTTTAGGAATTCAGCTATTAAATTTTAGGATGCAATAATATCCCTTTGCAACAAACAGCACTGGATAGGCGACTATTTCCTTAAAAATATTAAAATGTAATTAGTAGATACATAATAACTAGCTAATAAGATTGAATTCTCTGCCACGGCTTGTCGATACTTTCTAGCAGATTCTTGAAATACAGACAATAAGACTTTGAAATGGGAATATTGAGGTCACCATTGGCAGCAGAAATGGCACTTTTAATGGGTCTTACACCAAAAATAGATGCTTGTAAAAGTGAGTACCGACCATCTGTAACAATTTGTTTATTTAAACTAAAACTCCTTTCTGAATCTACATTTCCATGAGACAAGAAGATTCATAGCAAGTTTAGCTAAACTTGGAAATCGAGTTTTGTCAGCAGCATCCTTTAGCTTCTGCACCGTAGACCAAAAGATATCAGGACCAATCTGAATCAGATGGAAAACTATCAGAATTTCGCTCAAATGAAAAAATCCACATTCATCGATTAAGGAGCCAGATTGAACATGAGGCACCTTTGGAGACAAACGCTTCAAAGATTGAAGGGAATCTTTAGGCAAACAATTTCCCTTTGGATGTAAAATTTGAAGATCTTGCAAAATGTCACTGTTCATTGGCAATATCTTGATCAAATAGCTTACAACAGCAACATAGAAACCACGTGCATCAATGAGGAATGTTTTATGCTTGCTGCGATCAGGAAAGTTTCCCTTAATTTTGTTCTAGCAGGATCCTCCAACTTCAATATCAGAAAGCTTTTTTTGATTCTCCCTCTCTTCACAATGTAATACTAAAATTACTGCGGGAAGACTCAACTACCTCTTGTTTCAAAAACCGACAGCACAATTTCCATAAAAGCTCTTGCAATGACATGTACAATGCATGAATCAGAGGCCTTTCTGCCTGAAAATAAACAAGAAAATCTTTCAAAAGAACTCCCACTGATTGAAGAAAGTACACGTAAACAAGTGACGAGTTTGATGACAAAACAGCAGGGATCTTTGAAACTGGTATTTCGTTCAAAGCAAAATAGAGTCTTAGAGCTTCAAACTGCTTGATGAATGAGTCGAGTATTGTGTTGCCAAAGTAGTCCAATGACTTTCAATGTATCTGGCAAAAGCAACCTTATCCAATTCTAGAAAATCTGCATAATGTGCATAGTCCTGACGACGTAGAGCTGAATGAAAATATATCATGTAAAGGGCAGAATCCAAAATGAAACAAAGCAATTTTATTTTTCTCTTTAACTGCAGCCAGCATCAATGATCTTCAGAATTGTCTTATTAACATTTGGGCCATCACAGCTATGGAGAAACATTGGCGCAAAACTTTCAACAGACCAGCAGAAACCGTTTGACTATCAGCACAACAAAGAAATACCGATTGCAGATACCGAACTTTAACCTGAGATGATATAGTATCAAAACAGCGAATATTGATATCAATCTGCTTAACTACTTGTTTCGAAGTAGTCTCATCAAAGCTGATGGAGTAACAGTTGTTTGATCTATTCAATGAATGTAACATATAGGATTACATAAATATATTAACAAACTGAGTGATAGATGAAACCTGAAACAAAGGAGTAAAACCACAAAAATTAGAAAAGAATAGAATTTTAGGATATCTTTATATTTTAGGAATTTTCGTTGGTTGTCCAAATTTTAGGAAAATCACAGCCTACATCATGTACAAAAATGAAAGTTTGGTGTGTAGGTAGGTCTACTAGGTACTCAGTAAATTATCGATTATTGGGCAAAAAATCCACATTTTTGACCAAATTCACTAGTGGCTCTAAAATGCAAACGAAACACCATACATATCGTGATCATATTTGAGATTTAGAATTTGGCAGATATTAGAAATAATGTATTAGAAAATTGGAAAACTAATATCATCTCGGATAAAGACTAAATATTCCAAATATGGAAGAAGAATTCAATGAACTAGCCATATTTTATTAGGAAAATTAATTTAACCCTTTCCTACTTATTATTGAATTTTCAATTATGGTCCGTTTTTAACCCAAAAAAAAAAATCTTTTTTGATTCAATATTTTCTTTATAAAATTTTCTACGGTTGAGGAACAGGTACTACACACTAGAGCAATCAGTAAAATTTAACATAACTCTATATGGCAATTATTTTAATCAATTCTATTACTATTTAGCTTCAGAATTGAAAGGTAGTACCTCAACAGCGCCCTTAAGACCTCAATATACAATAATATAAAAGTTGTTTCATTTGGTTAAAAAATTAGTGATACATACTATACATCATCTACTTTTGTAGTTGTGTCTATCAAAATTAACATGTCATTTACAAAAAATATCGAACTTCGGCAAGATAAGAAAAATAACGCCGATTTGTTAAAAATAACGTTCGGTGTTAAAAACGCAGCAGTATAAACACTGTTTTGCCATTTTAGGACCAACTTCATTTTTTGTTAGGGTCACAAAAATTCCGGAAGAAAATTTGGTGCGCAGATCCACATTTCAAGTAAATCGATTAAGCCCTTTGATCAATTAAAAAAAAATAGCGGGGTGGCCACCCTCCCCTTGTCCACCAAGGGTTAAGACCATCTTATTTGTTGCAAACTCACGTAAAGACCACTTCAAAGTGATCAAATCGTAAAATATAAAATTTAATTAATGAAATAATTTTAAATAATCCTAGAAGCCAGGTCAATTTGCCACACATGTTGAAGAATACAATGTGAATATTCTATAAAAATATAAGCTTAATTATATTTAAATTTATTTATCATTTTTGGTCTATTTATAGAATTAAAATAATGTTTTAGTAAAAAATATGGTGGCCATGAAAAGTGCTTTTTCTTGTTTTTTTTACCACAAAACATTTTTTGTTAAATCATCATATATCTCATAAATCTGAAAGTTATCTAGCAATCAGAAGTCTCACGGCCCATGATTAACATATTTATTTGTTTTAAAAATTATAATCCATTACACAAATTATTGCCACCCTAATCATACACTTCTTACCCAGATAACCTTAGGGACTCAATATAATTATAATTTCATAAAACATATTGGTTTCCCTCTCTATTGATGAATTATTTTTCATCATTTCTTGTTGGGTACCTATAGAATTCCTTCTCCAAAAGCAAGTAGCTGTAGGAACTTAGGAAACAAAATTTGTTTGCATAAGTATTGTTTGTTATTTAAAAAATATGATTTCAATATAGGTATACCTGTGGCCAACGCCATTGTTGACCTGCATTACTTGTCGGAAGATTGTTAGGTAGAGCAGATGTTAATTGCTGTTGTCCTGTTGATGCAGTTGTAGGCCAATGCGGATAAGATTGAGCGGTCAAACCTTGAGCGGAAGCATTAGGTGTACTTTGTGCTTGAATAGCAGTAGTAGCTTGGTAAGCATATGGTGCCTGAGGCAAGTACAAATGATGTTGTGGTAACATCATCTGAGTGTAGGCGGCCTGCTAAATAAAAATAATTTCATGTTTATAAATTTAGTAGAAATATTCTGATAAACTAGGAAATATACATATAGGTTTATAAAATAAAAATTAAAACAAACTTTTCCATATAGTACAATACTCATGCATTTTTTCACACAAGTGTAAAATTTGTATGCACGTACTATATGACAGTTTATTTTAAGATATGGAAGCATTTTATATGAGTACCCTGAAGGCCTTATGAAAATATAAACGTGTAATCTTATTGGTGGAGACCATACCTGAGCAAGGGGGTCAAAGAAAAGGGGGGAGGGGTAGCAAGAAAGGAAAATGGGAGGAACGAAAATAGAATGGAAAAGAGGGGAGGGAAAGAAAAAAGAGGGGAGAAGAATTGGTAATAGGAAGCATTACGGGATTGTGACGTTATTAAGCAATAAACAGTTAATTTATGCAAATACAATGAAGTAATCATATTCTCTACATGTAAATATAGAGGTATGTAATGCTACACCATATAATGATATAATTTATGCATTATGAAAAGTATCTAGCATGTGTGTGGTTCTTTCTGAGCAACAATATACACATTTACCTAAATGGCTACTGTTCTGACCAATTCTTTTATTTACGAAAATAAATTGCTGACAACACGAACATCCTCTTCCTTTTCTGCAATCTGAATTTTTTTATTTCCGGACAATTTATTCTTATTTGTAATAGAGCATCAATTGATTGTTGCAGCAGAGAGTGATGACCTTCTATCGTACTTAATACGCTTCAAAACTGAAAATCCCCTTTAAGCATCCGAGAAAGAAATTGGAATGATTAGTATGGCCCGTATAATATATGCAATTCTTCTGTAAATGGCAAGGTTTAAGTAGCCAAAACTTTGTTGAAGTAGTTTTTTGGTACAACTGGAAGTCCAATATTCAAATCAATTTTCTCTAACAAGTTATGTAATTGGGGATGTGAATATAATTGAAAATTCATCATTGCTTCAGTATAAACTGTGCCTATCATGTTGGCTATTACTCTGTATTTCCCACCTGCAATTTCTTCTTCCTGAACTTTCGCATAATACTTGTGGCATATCCTGTATCTGAATTTTGTATTTTCAGGCAATTCATAACTGGTTTGATTTCTAACCATTTTTCCAACTTGGGTGATCAAGAATCCACTGTCTTCTGAAGATATGGTGTGGCATTTTATTGATAACATGATGATACCTCAAAATAACAAATTACAAGATGTACAAATTGAGACCTTTTATAAATCATCTAAAAGAAAAGTTCATCCAGTTTGGCATTTTTATTACCAACTTATGTGTTGATGAACGAGGGAAGCCAGTGAGGTTTGACTATAAGGTTTGGATGCTGTGTGGTCAAAATGGATATTGTTTCAATTTTGAAATATATGTGCAAGTATTCACAAGTTGTTTTAGATCTTCTACGTGTGGTGCCAAATTTTGGAATGTCAAGGGTTTTTTTTACAACCATTTACCAACTATCCCCTCCTGTTGGAGCTCCAGAAGAAGAGGATGTAAAGCAGTTGGAACTGCCCAAGAAAATTGGTTTGATCTTAAAAAAAACAATGTTCACAAAGGATTTGGATAACAAACTATGGGGTACCATGGAAGAATTTGCAGCAGGGGATATTTCTCTTGTTCGCTAGAGAGACAGTAAAGTTGTATGCTTTGCCAGTAATTATATTGGAGCTTATCCAGTTGATAATTGTCGCCGAAAGGTCAAAAGGAGAAGGTGAGTGTGCAAAGACCCCATGTTGCAGATGATTACATGGGAGGAGTTGACTTACTGGACAAACAGGTCAGCTTGTATTGAATAAAGCTAACCAGTTATAAGTGGTACTGGAGGATAGTGAATAATTTCATTGAGGTGTCTCTCTTCAATGCATGGCGTGTTCATCAAGAAGTTGAATTTGTTCGTGAGGTTGCCACAGCATTGCTTAATTCTCAATGTGTTGCCATACGCCCTGGACAAAGTCATCATCCTTTGCATGATATTAGGAAAACTGGGCGTCACTATCTCGTCAATGGTAATCAGAGAAAGTGTCACTTTTGTAAGAAAAACTCTAAATACGCCTGTAACAGATGTGAAGTTCCACTTCATATTGATTGTGTTCAAGAATACCATGAAGATTTATAAGCACTGGATAAGTATATGTTTAATTTTTAGCATCCTGTTATCCTCATTTACTCATAGTGTGTTGAAATTCAATCAAATAACATTCATATTAGTACCCAATGATCCACATATGTACAACCTCAAAATTTGTATCCAAAGTAAATATTTTTAAATAAGCTTTATGTTTCTATTTAGTCATTGTGCAATAAAGTTTTATTATTTAGAAATCGATTCTTCAATCAATTCATACCTCAGGTGTTAATGGGTTAAATGGTGTATCTCGTGAACCGTACATAGTATTAATAAAAATTGTGTCACTCGAAACATAGTCTATGAAATCTCTTGTTGTACACATATCTACATACATAAGCATAAATCTATAGCTACAGATAGGTAAATGTAATAGGTATTATCTTCAAAATTATTAGAAGCATTTAATTTATTTCTATTAAAATATGTCCGATCGAAATGGTGGAGCAGCAGCAATCACAGCAACACAAAATTTATTTGGAGCGTGAGATGGCGATGATTATACAATTACATGATACTATTAGTAATGAAGAATGTATTGTGGAAGTAGGAGGTCATGGAGATGTACTTACTGATAGATAACATTGATAGAAGAGCTATTATGACGGCGAAAGACAGAAGAGGATGGTGAATGTTGTATTAGTTACTGTGTATATATTGATGATGATTTAAATAATGACGATACAGATTCAAGTGTAAGTATGTACATAATTAATAGTTATTTACACAACTAGTGAAATTATGCCACTTTATTTCATTCATCGAGATAACAAGTTTATGCACGAGCC
>JAUYWI010100639.1:0-11560 GCA_034780595.1 Parotoplana pacifica | reverse complement strand
ATGCACAGACGGTCTTGCTTCATGAGAGGCTAAGGCTAATGAGCTCCGACATTAGCTATATTCGCATCAACGAAGCCGCGGGGGGGGGGGTGGACCTCCTTTAATCCCTGATATTCGAGACAAATATTATTTTGGAAACTAATACATATTTATAGATAATACCTAGGCCTATGGCTAGCCTTCTAAAAATAGGCTAAACTTTGGACACATAGCTCGTACAATTTGGTCAGTATATTGACTTTTGCTACGTCAACAAAGTGTGCAAATTTAATCGAAATCGGTTCAATAGTTTTCGAGTTCTTAATCCTCAAAGTTAGTAATTTTTCTAAAATTGTTTCTTCTTACTTTCTTCATCACTGATAAAATGGCCCCTAAACTTCCACCAATTTAGGATGAAAATTGGCACATACATATATTAAGTGTCCGAGGGAGTATAAAAATCCGCTTTAGTTTTTTTAGTTTTGTTGATAACCCTAGCAACAGCCTAGTATCTCAATAAATAACATCAATTTAAGTGTAATTTGGCATAATGAAAGATAAAATTAGATGCTGTTGCAGCAAAAAGTATGTTCATACAATGTACGGTTCGTGAGATACAGAATTATTTTTAAAGTTATAAAAATAAACTTAATAAAATTGCAGTTTTTATGAATGTATTGTGCAAGAGAAAATGTCGATTGCTTTCTAATGGTCTAAAAAGATTTTCAACTAAAAGTTTGTTAGATCGTTGTTAATATTCTTGGTTAGCTAGTACCTTTAGCAGCATATTATTGAACTATGATTACTACCTTTAGTTTTTTTTAAAATTAACATTATAGTATCCTTTAGAGTAAAATATTTTGTTAAAAACGTACACTTTGCACAAACGACACGTCATAATTGGTTTGCTAATTATCCAACACCTACCTATGTATACAATATTTTATTATTGTTCTTTAATATCAGCCGCCGATTCGTTGTGTAATTACACACTTACGGTTAATATTAATTTGGCAATATGCCAGTTGTTTAAAATAAACGGTGTTCTCTCCATTTTAAATAATATGAACTTTTAGATATCCAAATAAAGTGAGTAGATAAGTAAGTGCTTTAATGTAATTTTGTGTTGATATCTAAACCGTAAATCACGTGAGCTATTTGTTTGGACACAAAATACAAACCACTATCCCTACCCGCAAACTGTTCATAGCTAATTTTAACAATGAGAACAACTTCTAAACATGGTAAGCTCAACCTAGAAATTTGTAGACCACATTTAAAGTCAATTTAATATTGCATACTACACTAGACTTCTTCTGTTGCATACCGGCACAGAGGTAAGAATGAATAAAAGGCAAACAAACAAAAAACAGTTAGATAATTATTGTAAAAAAAAGTTTTATCAAATTTGTCAAAACAATTAGACTAGTTGAGCAGCAAAATGGAAAAAAATAGATGTACATAGTACCTATACTTTACATAATAGTACTCTGTATATCTATTTTTATGTAGAGATGAGGTACAAATTGACTTTACTAACCAATATAGGCATGCTCCCATTCATTAGGCAGCTCACTATCCATGTCAAATCTACCAGAAAATCCTAAAAGCAAATTAAACCAGAATCTGTCAAAAGTTTCGCCGCACCCTATTTTTTCATTAATTTTCACTCTACTGTTTCCTGTAAATGTTTACTAGCACCCATAAATGATTTGGAAATGATGTAATAATAACTGCAGTGTCTAAACAAACTTACTCAATATTTGTTTAATTAATTTTAAACTTACTTCAGTTACTCTTCTAGCCAAAACCAGTGTCAACATTGTGAGGGTAGGATTAACACTGAGTAGCTTCTTTTTCTCTCTTGTGTAGACAGTGCAAACATAGTGAGGCTGCATCTGTCCTGAGTAGGAAGCTTTTCTCTAAGCTAAGCTAAGCAAGTACAAATGTTCTTATGAGCATTTTGGGCACAAACATCATTGATGGAAGACAATAGAAGTTATACAACATGCATTGATCTGTTTGTGACTATTGACATGAATAATAGTAGTGGTGACCCATGATTGGCACATGATACCCAGCTGTGATAAAATATTCTTAAATATCTTCCTCATTCAAGATGGTCAGACATCTTAGTTATGATCAGTGACTTTGCATCATCATTTTTCATGAAGAAAGAGATCTTTTTAATTTTGAAACAGGATATCATGAGATATGGATATAATAGTCAAACCCCAATGATATCCCATTGCTTGAAATATTTAGTAGTTTTCATTGTAATTAATAAGATCATTAGGTAGGGTATATACATGTTTATTTTAAACTCTTTAATTATACATTTAAATGGTTTTTATAGTTTAGAAATGAACTTATTGTCTACATACTAGCTCTTGTGATGTGTAGGCCCTTTTTTGTCACTTACATTACACTGATGAATGGTTTATATTTAACTAAATGTGTTTTATTTATTAAATTATTTAACCTTTACTAACTGGGTTCCAAGCACATTTGAAACACTTTTAGAATAAAGTACAATGAACTTTCAGTTTTTCTATGTTTCATATCAAGGGCCTAAATAACTACAATTACTTTATTCAAAAACTGCTTCAAGTGTGCTTGGAACCCATAAATTAGGAAGTTCTTAACATTTCTAGACATTTTCTTCTATGCATGCAAATGTTTTTTTAAAGTATTTTTCCTGATGTGGCAAGATTTGATCCAACGTAATCCAGAATGGTTTTAAGAGTTTCTATTATTGAAATTTAATAGATCTGTGTTTTCAATCATTATAATACTAACAGAGGGATAGAAAATTGTCTTTACAATATAAGTATGAGATATTGAACTGACTGCTAAATTTCTACATCTATAACTCAGAACCATTCTGGACTACTTTGATTTTGATCTAGCACCACCAGGAAACATTTTTGCAGTCAAACATTGGTGTCAAAAGATGTATTGGCTGTATATCTACAACTTTTAAACACATTTATATGGAAGAAAATATTTCTTTTAGAAATTTCCAATATAATTTTCAAGAAGTGCTTTTCATGAAACTTCCCAATTTTTGGGTTCTAAGTGCCCACTATTGCCATATTGGAACATCAGTTAGAAATGCTACCATAGTTGGTTTATTACAAATAATGTCATTAATTTGCCTTTATTTCTGATAATTAGGAAGGCAAAATGGAAAAATTAATCCTAGTTGTAAATACCTTTTATGTATAAATGACAAAAATAAAAAATACCATGTTTTAAAAAATCCAGGTTTTTCAAATTTCTCTTCATACTGAATGTATTAAAAATAAACATAAAGTTCAGTAAAACATATATTGAACTTAATTGAATACATAGAAATTAAATTTTCAACCTTTAAATTATTTATGTGTAGTACATTTTAAAAGTTATTATTATGTGGGAACAGTAGGTTGTAAAAGATTCTTATTATTATAATTATGACATAATTACATATACAACCCCAACAAGTAAATACACCACCCTATTATCTACCTGCATGTTAAGTAAATGTTTTATTGAATATTGTCACATTAAGACTTTTTGGGAGAAGTAGCCTTTTCAAATCTGAAACCTAAAGATTTTGAAGAATATTTTAAAAGTGAAAGGTCTGTGAGTGATAGACCCACTTCATTTTTTCTTTTTCAAAGGTTTAAAAAAATGTCTACTAAAAAAAGAAGTGAGTTTCTCTCAGATCTTTTACTTTTAAAATATTCTTCAAAACCATTAGGTTTCAGATTTGAAATGGCTAATTCTTCTAAAAAGTTGTCTTCATAAAACACTTAGTTACATAGGGGCGGGGGGTGGCGTTTTTACTTGTTGGGGTTGTATAATTTGTATTGTATTTTTATTCAGAGATATGAGTATTTTATTATTTGTTAAGTTAAGTTATTATATAATTTTAGAAAGGTTCTGTTTACCTTTTGTCTTGGATGGATTAGTTGCATTATGGTGTTGTCAATATTTGGAAATGTAGCTTTTGATAGAATTTCAGAAGATACTCACAAAACATTAAATTATGAAAACTATTGGGATAGTAAGTATATCTATGAAGGTGTGTATCTATCTATATCTATGAATATAATTGTGTTGGTGACCTAAAATATAATACTTTCTTTTAAATTATGTCAATTTTGTAATTTGGATCTGATATTAAACTTATTAGATGAGGATACATTTGCTTTGGATTTAAAGAAGAAAATACGTATATTTTGCTGGATAATGACCGCACCAAATAATCACCACAAGAGATGCACACATGTGAAAGCAACCTGGCTTAAGCGGTGTAATAAATTTGTTTTTATGAGTTCAAAAGCAGACTCGACTCTCCCAGCTGTTAGTAAGTACTATTTTTAGTTTTTTTAAGTATTAGTTCTTTATGGGTAGATTATAAACTATCATGAGCAAAACAAAAGAGAAAAGATGCAAGTTACAAACAGGGGGCAAAGATATCAAACAAGTCACAAGTTTCAATTAGCTCGGAAGTTATTTCACAATTGATGATAGGTGTGAGTTTGAGATGAAGAATGGGCATGCCTAAGTGCACGTTCTGGAAGTTGGATTACATCTTGTGAAATAATAATACTCCTTAAACGACGTCTGCTAAACTGTTATGTTGTGTTGATCTTGACCTATAGAGTGAGACCTGGACAATCACCAAATCAGATGTGGGCCGTTTGCAAGCTGCAGAAATGTGGTTTCTTAGGTGCATGCTCCGGGTGCCACATACTGCACATGAGACAAATGAAAGTATTTTACAGAAGGCAGGAACAAAGAAATCACTGATTCAAGCAGGTTATTTCTGATATGTCATGAGAAAAGGTGAAATTTCTTGGAGGTATTTCTCTGTTTTTTCTTTCAAGATGGTTTTTGGCTCAACCTGACAGATTGGTAAATTAATATTTGTTGTGATTATTGTATTATTAATGCTATTTTCCCACTGTGGAATGAAGGGGATAAGATAGACTATTTCTCTTTTTAGTTGGTCAGTTCCGTATTCTGTATCTTCCACTTTTCCTTTCTCTCTCCAACTATTTTAGCTGCGTTTGAGTTTTATTTTAATAGTGCTCTTTGCAATTTTGTACAGTGGGTCAGTAGGGTTTCTTCTAATGGCTCTTTGGTAAATGGATGCGCCTTTAGCATCACCTCTGATAGAAATAGGATCGAGTCTAGCATCTCTAGTAGATCTTCTACTTGTGTTTTCAATGGACAGCCTGTTATAATTCGACTTGCTTTATTCTAGATTGTCTCTAATATTTTTACATGTGTGGTCGAGGTGGATGGTAACCATGCTGCTACTGCGTAGTCTATGGATAATCTTATATAAGTAGTGTAAACGTTTCTGAGAATCTGAGTGTTTGCCCCCCATGATCTTATTCGAGTTCAAGTGAGTTCCAGGAAGGGTTCCAGGTATTTACAGTCTTTTCGCAGAAGCCTTTATTTTTTTATTTTCGTATTTTACAAGAGATAGACTTCTCCCCGGTACCACCCGGCGGTGACTGCATTGGTACCGCCCTATTTTTGGTTGGTTTGGTAGTTTGTGTTTCTGAAGGTAGTTTAGTAACGGTCGGTGTGGTACCTTCAGATGCCTTCTGAGACCTACCGAGCGAACCTCTGATTTTAAGCAGATCAGCTGCATTCACGCTGTTAAACGGATATCTGATATGTGTCTTTATCATAAAAGTGTCCTTCTCCTGGATTGATTTCGGAGACCCTTCCTAGACCAGCTAGAGTAGCCTGCTCTGCAGGGAATACGTGGATTGTCTGCTCCACGCACTCGCAGTTTGCCCAGTCTCTTTAGCGGACCATCCTCACCGCGGGAAGGTAGATAATGAGGACTATAAGAGATGCAGTGCCATGTGGTATTTAATGGTCCTAGGATTGTCCAGGTCCTAGCACCTCATGGCTTACACACTCTTTCAAGGTTAGGACATGGAATTCTGTGTGAACGAAATCGCTGTTATTAGTGCATTGTTACTAATTAAGAATTCAATTTACTTACTAATGATAAATGTCTTTCTATTCATAAAAAATAGAATTTTTTATGTTTTAGATCTGAATGTTTCTGAGGGTCGCACACAACTGTGGAAGAAAACACAAAACGCATTTAAATACATTTATAAACATTATCTTACTAAATACGATTTTTTCCTGAAAGCAGATGATGATACTTATGTAATTTTGGAAAATCTCAGATATTTATTGAAAGATATTCCTCCGGATGATCCTGTGTATCTTGGACGTCAATTTAGGGTGAGATTGATCTTGCATTATTTATTATGTTTTAAATCAATACACAAATTGATTTAAAACATAATGAAATATTGCAAAAGTAATTTTATAATCTTCTTTGTCTGAAAAATATTAAAAATGTATACATATCACATTTTTGCTGATATTTTTTGTTTACACTTTTACATTTTTAAAATTAAACTTTCTTTTAGATACACCACCATCACTATATGTCTGGAGGTGCAGGCTATGTTCTATCAAGAGAGGCTGTAAGAAGGTTGGTAGAGGTCGCATTTGATCGTAAAAGAACTCCTGAGTGCCCACTTGTGGGTCAGGAAGATGTCAATTTAGGTAGGTATTTCATTAAAAACCCTATTGGGACTACAACTAATGCAAGTGTTTTAGCGTTGATAAATTGTTAGCTATAAAAGCACTCTGTTTTGAAAATTGTCATCAAAATAGTTAGTTCCTTAAATACTAAAAGATATGTGTATTTTACACAGTTTTTACCTTTAGAACATTGCTTTTTGCATAATGCAACCGGAGATCAATAGAAAAGAAGAGAGTTTATTAGTTTTATGTAGAGGATATATCTGTTAAACCTTACTAGATACCTATTCACTTCAGAAAATATTTCCTGAATTTTGCATAATCCAGGTAGAATACCATCAGCATGTAGTTTCTAGGTGATTTAAACTATTTAAAAATGTGAAAATATAAAACGATATGGAAAATAACCTGAAATTCGTTATTCTGATATATTGTCTTGCATTTTAGTTTTGCTTTAATATTTTCAAAAAATTTCCTATGAACAAAACAATTATGTATGCTTTTGAGTTAGCAATAGATTTCTTAGAATTATGTATACCAAATTCAAAGTTTTGTGCAAATAAAATCCCATCTCTTTGCAAGATGATACAGCTTCTAATAGAGTTGGGACTATTTCTTGCATTTTTTAAATTTATTTAGAATCATTAAATGGTTAAAAAAACTAATCAGGCAGCCCTAACATATCACGATTCCTGTAATCGATGACCCAGACTAGTCATTACAATCGATAAATCAATAGTACCTAGAATAGAAAGTAGATACTCCGCCTGGGAGTCTAAAAAAGTTTTTAGTAAATACAGTTTTGTATTAGTTAAAGCAATTTATTTCGCCATTATAAATTGAAATTAAATAATTATTTAATTTAATACGAACTACATTTCATTTGACATGCTGATTCATATTCATGTTAACATGTTAGGTATATGCATAATCAATGGATGTCATTCAGTAACATTGTAGCCTCATTTAAGTTATATTGTGTTGGATTTATGTAAGTATTTAGTAAAACACTTAGTAATACAATTCCATGAAGTAGCTTCTTGATATATCAATATCGATACTCATTGATTATTCAATCCACACAAGGAATGGGGGGAAATCAAATTGTACATTAGAAATTTAATTTATTTGCTTGTTACCAGCTGTTTCAAGATATTACTTTTGTGTTTATATTGTAGTGATAATAGATTATTACTGCTAAATTAGTAAGTATAAATATTAATGAAAGTTTTTATGTAAATTTACCGAGCAATTGTTATTCCAGTATTTGTTATGTGGATAAGGTAGAGATTTTTAACTTCACCTTAGGTTTATATCATATTATCGTTTACATTTCTAATACAGGTTTGTGTTTAAAATTTGTTAGCGTGAGGATTCACAATTCATTGGATCACACCAAAAAAGAACGCTTCTATCCTCTTAAACCTTACCAATTTCTGGATCCAGAAGTAGTACCAAAAAATTTCTGGTTATGGCGTTACAACGTGCATAGATTTAAACTGGTAGGTCTTAAAAGATATTATAAAACTAAGATTTACCTAGACATTCTAATTAACCTAAAATATTACAGTGTGATGTGATATCATACTCACACTGATTAGTGACATCTCATCTATTAACTTAAATAATTTTAGAGAAATCTGTAACTCACTTTTCAAAATCGGTCTTTAAAAGAATTGTACTTGAACTATAGCTATGACTTCATAGTTGCAGTTCGTATTTTATTATTATCATACTCACAGAAGTTTAAAATTTGTTTTAGAATTCCATGACTTAAAAATATGATCAATTTGTAATAGATTTAAAAGAATAAAAATTATAGTAGGGAACATAAACAAAATAAAATAAACACAATTCTTTCCAAGTTTCTATTTTGTAATATGCAGGTTGTTTATCGACAATTAACCTCGTAGTACATTCTCGGTTAATTGTCGATAAACAACCTGCATATAACGTCATGGATGAATAGACAGAGAATGGTGTATAAATCTCTAATCTAGGGATCACTGGCCACTAAATATTTAATTGAAAACCTCCCAACAACACGAAATAAATTGATAAATTATTTATAATTGATAAGCATCAATATTAGCAGGACATCCATCTGTGTTCTAGTTTTGGGTATTTATCCATCATCAATATAGAGCAGGATTCGAACTAGGGACCTTCTGATTAGCATGTAGGCATTTAACCTACAACATTTGATTTTATAAATATAAGTTATAAACATCGATGTTGGTGTGCGATCTCGTGGTCCAGCCGTTAGAATGCTTGCATGCTAATTAGAAGGTTCCGGGTTCGAATCCTGCTCTGTACTATGGGGGCAAATACCCCGAACAAGTATACAGATGGATGTCCTGTTTTTAAAATTATGTTTAATTTCTAAAAAAATTTTTTTGAGGTTCTCAATTGAATATTTACTGGCCAGTGTTCTCCAGAATTGAGACTTAGTTCTCTGTCTATTCAGTCTTAACGTTATACACAGGTTGTTTATAGACATTTAACCTACACCATTTGGTTTTATAAATTTTACACATCGATGTTGGTGGGCGATCTCGTGGTCCATCGGTTACTTTTGTAATTCTGCTTATTGGTATCTCGTGTTTTATTTACTTGAACTATTTGGTTATAAAGAGGGGTCTTTCACCTTTATGTACTTGTTAATGAGCTACTTTATTTAGAAAAGTATTAGTTGGATAATTAATGCACTAACCAATTTTAAAAAATTCATGATAATATGTGATATTATATGACATATTTCATAAAACAGGTTTCTAGACTATCGGCCTACTTCTTTATAGCTTTCTATTCCGCTGGTTTTAATTTTCCGTTTTACTCCGACATATGTATTTTATTATCTAGTAATTCATTAATTTCAACCCCAGATTTCTACCCCACACGTTTATTTTGTCAAAAGAATTTTTGAGAATTAGTTTTAACAAGTTTTCTATCATATTATGATACATTTTTAACGATACATTTTGAATTGTTAAAATGATGATCGGGGTAGAAATCTACCTCAAACGTCTGATTTGTTACAAAAATAAAAAGTAATGCTAAAGGTTGATAAAAAATGTATTTAGCTTTACGATGTTATGAATATGACAAAAATATTTGTATGAAATTTATGAATGTAGCTACAGTATGTTATATCAGTCCGATTTTTTTCTAGATAATAAATCTAAAGACACTTGTCACATGTAATTTTCACTTCACGGACAAAATATTGTGGACATATGTAATTATTACAATCAGCACAGTTTGTTGCAACTTTAGTGTCCTTATTCGAGGACACAGGTAACACCGCCGATACGCCCGCCTAGGAGCTGGAGCAGCGGGTAAGACTGGCAATCGAAACTGAGAAGTGTCATTGAGGCTTTGATGAATTTGTTGAGATTGCCATTTTGTATACGCCGACAGATGAATAGTGTAGCTATTTACAAAGACAGCTGTTGCAAGAAAAAACGTCGTTTTGAACTCTGTTGGATTAACCAATTAGGATTGCGAATTCTCCATATGATATAGGAATTCAAAGGCATCATATCGATTAGATTGTTGAATACAACTAAAGGTCATCTATTCGTTTTGCGTTTACATGTATAGAGGGACATTAGGTAGTCCGCTAAGTCTACACCACTTTTGTTAAAGTTATAGGTGATGTATCATTTCTGGTAAGTTCCCGATGTTTTGTTCATCATTGAAGAGATGAACAAAACGGTGTTTTGTTTGGTTTTTGTGTATGTGCAAGTAATGTCGTTGTTTCAGAATGACAAAATACTGCTGTACCCACTTCTCGACGCTCTTTCAGTGCTCGGGGGACGCATTGTTTGTTACTTTTTATGTCATGTGATATTGAGTACGTAAGTCTGTAGTGACTTCCATGAATGGAAAAAATCTATCTGCTGCAACATTACGGCCATAGAGAACCTCATATTCTATTGGCTATTGTTTGAACCAATCACTATGATACGACAGGAATCATGAAGTAATAAAGTATCTGTATAGCCAATAGTTTTAATAAATACCATTTGAGATTATTTATTCAATTATTTTCTCTGCGGTAGAAAGCAACCCCAAACCGTCTGATTAATTATTTTTTATAAACAGCGTTCCAGGGTTAATGGCAAAGATTATATATTAGTAATCTTTGGTTAATGGTACTAACAATTTTATTTTTTATCGTTTTAGGGTCCTAATTGTTGCAGTGATTTAGCTGTTACTTTTCATTATATGCTTCCTTGGGATATGTACCAAATGGAATTTTATCTTTATCATTTAAAAGTTTATGGTATCATAAAAGATTTTAGGATTATTTGGCCGATGCTTGACAGTTTACATAAGAAATCATTAAAATTAAAGAAGACAACTGTTTCTATAGCCAAAAATGACCGACAATTATTTGAAGATTATTTGGACGAAACAATTTCCAAGTCATTTAACATTGAAGGAAGTATATTATCAGTTCTAAATGGTACTAATTACCTATAAAATAAAATTAGATAGCAAATTCTTGACTTTTTATTAACAGAAAGTGAACCAGTGTCATAATCAATTATGTGGTATGCTAAATGAGAACCGAAGATTATTGTTTGATTTATAGGTAATAGTACAAATTTGAGGTCTCACCCGCTACCACACCTAATAATTTACCACATATGTTCTTGAAAACGGTGGTTTTTCACTCAATTGTGCTGAAATTTGGTCCACAGGTTGCCCCTGGGAAAAATTGATAAGGGCGTAGATTTAAAAGCTCATGTATGAAATACTTATATTTGACCGATTGACTTCCAATTTGGTGACCAGGTATAATGATTTAGGAAAAGTAGCCCCTATCTAGATATTTGATCGAAAATGATGGGACAGAATTATGCTCATAATGGATATATATTTCTGAAATTACTACTGAAACAACTGTATTGAATGTTGTAATCATCATCATCAAAATCAATTTATTGTGGGAAATAAATTGGGAACCGATTTACAGAGATAGCAATTGAACAACAAT
>JAUYWI010100638.1:0-22579 GCA_034780595.1 Parotoplana pacifica | reverse complement strand
ATGCATCTCCTCGGTAGTATAGTGGTGAGTATCTCCGCCTGTCACGTGGAAGACCCGGGTTCGATTCCCGGCCGGGGAGCATTTTTTGTTTTTATTATGATTTCACTTTATGCATTTCCATTAGGCTTAATTTATTAGATAAAAATATGTTTTATACTTTGGAGTCTAACTCCTACCCGATAGCTTTATGTTTCATTTGTTGTGTTTTTATTGACAGAAATTGAAAATGTTGCTAGATCCACATATGCCCCTGATTTAAATATTATTTGGATTGTTTCTATTTTTAGAACAATGAAATTATGATTTTACATCTTCATAAATCTCATCTCTTAATTTTCCTGTTATTATAGCTAATATGTATTACTATAAGTAATATAAAAATTAACATTAATTTATTGTAACAGGTAATCACCTCTACCTATTTGATAAAAATTCTAGATATCTTGGAGTTATTCTTAACAGAACATTAAGAAACTACAAGAAAGGAATACCTATCCCAACTATCCAAATAAGATAATGCATGAAATAATTTCATCCGATACCTTGATGCTACCACTTGGGGCCCAGCTGAATATTGTTCACCCACTTGTAATAATAGCGCCCATACCAAAAAAGTTGATGTGATCTTTAAAAACGCATTGAGAATCGCCACAGGTTGTACAAAATCTACGCCCACTAACCAACCCCCTATCCTGGCAGGCATCACATCTACTCATTAAGTAGAGACAAACAAAGCTTGACAAGATTCAAAACATCACAAAGCCAACATCCCAAATCTCGTCTACACAAAGGCAAAGAACATCATCAAGAATTGTCCGGTTGGAAACAACATTGAATCATGGACAAAGGAGGATGGACGATAGAATGGGAAGAAACACCACCTTGTCCACTGATGCTACTTATACCTTCACCAACAAACAAACCTCCTGGCATTGCTGGACACATCTGAACCGAATCAGGACTGACGGTGGAGGCTTCCCGAAGAACATGGTTCAATTAGGTCTTGCCAGTTGCTTCTTGTCCTTGCGGAGCATCGGAACTGTCCAGATACCATCTCATTTACGAATGCCCCGCTTTCAAACCACCGGACATGGGAAACCTGAATGATGCAGCCATCAAGTAGTGGTTACACAACCGACCTCTCCTGTTTCAGATTATGCTAACTAACAACAACCTCTATCTCTTATTTTATAGATCTGATTGAAATAAAAGCAATTGGGATTCTTGATCTTCTTGACGAGGAAAGTAAACTTCCCAAACCATCGTCTGAACATTATACTTCTGAAGTGTATTCTAAAAACAAAGATCATTTCCGTCTTGTTGTAAGTTTTTGAATAATTACAAATCGGATACAAGCGTCATTTTTTGCATGCGATTGTTAATCAATAATATCTTTCATTTTAGTCCAAGAACCCAGAAAACTATCGATGACTTCTGGGAAATTTAGTCATAGATTTGGGATAAAATATACAAAGTTGTATCAATTAAGGTTTCTAAGTATTTTTTAACACAGTATTTTAACATAGTAACAAGAAATTTATTTATATAATATATAAATCCTGGCCCAAAACAACATATGCGAATACCTTTTAATTCGCCATGTGTATCTTAATTTGCTACTTTTTTAAATAAAGGTGGAAAAACTCTAAATTCTTAATAATAAACTAAATAGGACAATATAATGCATTATGAACATTGCGGTATGTAAAATAACAATAAAAAATATTGTTAGTAATTACATACAATTGAGACATTTATTAACAGACATTTTTCACAGGTCTAAAATAATCAAACTTTTAATTCATAAAATTGAACATAGAATTTAGTTTCGCCAATCTTCATCACCTATTTGACATTCATTTTGTTTCTTTTGGCAGAATTATTTCGAAAAGTTTTCTTTTCCAAAAAAAGAAACTGAATTCAATAAGAGCTAGTTCATTGCGTTTAAATTTGCAGTTTCTTTGGAATGATCTTTGTGTTCTTTGAAATGTTCTCTTAGTGAGCTAATGTTGTTTGGTTTTACTGCTGAAACCATTATTTTAGATTTAGGACAATTTTGGTGACAAGATTCAATGCTGTGAAGGAGAGTAGAAATAGTTGAATAAAAGATTAATCAATTTCAAATTCTTTGTCGACTACAACATTTTTGACAGCATAAAGTCCACAATGCTGGAAACTACAATGAGAATTTGTTTTGTAGTAATCTATTTCCAGGCAAGCCAGTTATTAATTTTACGGCACTGAGGAGGATTTTAAGTAATTGAAACTACAATTTTCTCTTTAAAGGTCCAGTCCAGAGAGCCTGGAACTTACAATGCGTATGAATTTACACCAGTGCGTTATACTACCGTATCATTCTGCATGTTGGAACTCATTATACAGCTCACAATTGTCACTCTTTATATGGCAATAACAGAATATGTATTGTTTTCCTTTCAATTGCCGTGTTTTGGGCATTACAGAGATTCTAAAATATTTACTAGCCGCACTAATTAAAGTGCCAAATACATATGATATCAAATTGGTAGGTACTTGGATGTCCTGTTTACACTCATTTTTTGCTTGATTCAGGTACGTAATAACTGGACAAACCGGAAAAATAATATGTACATTATATAGGTTTAGCATCAAAGTGCCGAATTAATATTCCACAATATTGTAAGTAATAAAACCATTTACAAAATGTCTACCACATTTCGCAAATATCTCAATGTTATGTGTCATTGAAATACATATAATAAAATACAGCGTTATGTAAAAATTTTACCTTCAGTTGAGGAAGTGTGTAAATCTTATTAAATGTCTGCTTTTTGCAGATGAATATTCAAACATTTGTAACACTTGCTTTTGATTACAAAGTAAATTTTAGCAAGTAAACAACAACAAAAATGATAATTTATGTATGTAGTTGGTGATAGAATTAAGATTTAGGAGGGTCAAATTTGTTCCTACCTCTACCATGATCTAGAATATCCAAATTAGTATTAAGTGGCGAATTAAGATAACATTACCTTACACAAACATAGAAAAATTATTTTGATATGATAATTTTGATTTATGTTAAAACAATATCGTTTTTATAGAAAAGTGCCCTATATAGCTCAAATTCTGAAAAAATGCTTTTTATCCTCGTGAAATTAGTAGTTGTTACTAAATTAGTTGTTTTATATCAATCATATTGTGAATTATATCAATTTAATGAATAATAAAACAAATGTCATCTTAATACACCAAAATATTATGAAAGACTCATAATATTCAACTTTATTATTAGAAACTTCGTCTATTTTATTTTTCTTTGAAGTGAGGAAAAAATGAAGTTTTAATAGATGAAAAGTATATTAATGAAAATTATAGTAAGCTAAACCAATATGTGATATATACATCATAGAGTAATGATACATTATGAAATAAGCTAGCATAAATATATAGAAACCTTGATTAATACAATATTATATATTTTAGCTGAAATCTATGGCTAAAATTCCCAGGAGCCATCGATATTTTGGAGCTCTTGGACTAAAATGAAAGATACTATAGATTCACATGCAAAATATTATGCTTGTATCCTATTTGGGTTAACCAACCTCACTATATTTTATATAATTTGTATAATTTATATAATTTGATAATTTGATACCATCAATTTGTAAAGGAAATTTAACGCTTAATATTATAAAAGTTAATTGAGATATTGTTAAATGCAATTAGGAAAATGTCATGAGATCGCCATACATAATGTTGGAATGTGAAAACTCCCATTGTAGTCCAATGTTTCTATATATTACAGTATCCTCGCAAATCAAAGTTGAAGGCTCATCGTGAAGTACGCGATAACGAGGGATTTCTTATTCGCCATTTTGCTGGAGCGGTTTGCTATCACACAGAACAGTTCATAGAGAAAAACAACGACGCACTTCACGCTTCTTTAGAGCAGATTGTTCAAGGAAGTTCCTCCAAACTTATTCAAACTCTATTTTGTGTGAGGAAGATTCAATTTTGTTAATAAATACACATACGATTTCTATATTTGTATAGCCACATTTATAAAGGAACTCATTGTCACTAATAAAATTGTACTGTTAAAATCACTATGTTCATTTATTATACCAGTTTAATTTGGTTCTTCTGAAGAAATATATTTTAATAATTGTTTTACTTCAGCCAAGTACACAACCACAATCCACTGCGCCAGGCAGGAAATCTGGTGCGGGCAAACTTGCTTTTGAAAGTGTAGGCAGCAAATTCAGGACCCAGTTATCTCTTTTGATGACCAAGCTGCAGTCTACGGTAAGTTTTGTGAATTGTACTAACACATTTTTAGCTACAACATAATATTTTTAATACATTGCTTGCTTTCTACTCCAACTAAGCTACTGTTAATTTGTTTTCTTTTAGGGAACTAATTTTATTCGGTGCATTAAACCCAATGTGAAAATGGTAGACCACCTATTTGAAGGTAGCAATATTTTGAGTCAACTGCAATGTGCTGGAATGACCCATGTACTGGATCTAATGCAACAGGGTTTTCCTAGCCGAGCAAAATTTGATGATCTTTACAACACTTACAAGAAATACCTGCCTCCTGATCTTTCGCGACTTGATCCTCGACTTTTCTGCAAGGTGGAGTAATCAGAATGCTTGTTATGGCGCGTTAATATATCTTACGAGTATCATGCTACTAATAAATTATTAAAAAGAACGATTACAATTAAGAACTATATTGACAATTTTTTGAATAAATTCCTTTGAATGACTTGGTTAAAATTTCTGTTTTTCATTGCAAACTTGCGTTTTTTGTTGGTTTTAGCTTTTGTTTAAAGTCCTTGGTCTTAACGATTACGATTTCAAATTTGGCATAACTAAAGTATTTTTTCGTCCTGGAAAGTTTGCTGAATTTGATCAGATGTTGAGAGCTGATCCCGAGAATCTAGCCGCACTTGTGAAGAAAGTTAAAAAATGGCTTATTCAGTATCGATGGCGCAAAGCACAATATTGCGCTTGGGAATGCATTAAGTGTAAGTCAAGTGTCATCAGTAGTGACATAAAATGTGTTCGATTGTTTCCAACTTTATCAAACAGTGGACATTTAACCTCAGTTAACTAAATTTTAAGGGAATTCAATCAAATCTACAAGGTATTTAAGATATGTGGGCTAATTCTACAACTACTCCACTGTCATATTTATTATGATGTTTTTTATCATTAGAATTATCGTATGAAAAAGTCAAAACTATTAGTTTTTTACCACTCTGAATCTACAATTAGCTTCAAAAGACATTTTTAGTGCCAATATTCCTTATTTGTTCCATGTAATTAACAGTATGTAGGTTTAATTTATTTAAATTTTCAAGCTGCGTTTATTTTAATGCAATAGTAATTTACGGGATTATATAAGGTAATTTTTTATATCATATTGTGTAGTAGAGCTATAACCTTCTGATACACTTTTAGTGAAAAAGAAGATCGAATGGAGGCGTACAGAACTAATAAAAGTGCAGAAGACGATGCGTATGTGGATTGCTGTCAAAAAATTCCGTCCTCGAATTGTCGGCCTTGTCAAATTAAGGGCCATGTACGATAAAATCCCCAATCTCCAAGCCATTGCTGGACAACTTAAAAAGGATAAAGATGCCGCGCAAAAACAGGTATAAGATTTTTGGAATGGATAGCAGTCAAATTAATTAGATAGCATCTCTGATTATTGTTGTAGTAGTGATCAATATATCTCCGTTTGGCTGTAATAGTACATTTTCAAATTTTATACTAACTACATTTATGGCAACAATATGACAAGCCCATAATACCACGAGTGTGCACAATTATGTGCTTTTTGCCAATTTTACCGGTTTTGAGTGCTCTCCAGAAAAAGAATATAATTCTATAATGATAGAAATCGCATTCATTTCATCACTACTTCTGAAATATTCACCCACGCTTATTTCAAATCAGATTTTGCTGAGATAGGTTTCATCGCGGCGGTGATAATGACAGCTTATTTTATTTTTCAAAATATTATGGCAGTTACAGCATTTTGTATAGTTCAACAGAAATTAATATTCAGCCAGAATGTGCCGAGATTAGCACAACTTACAAGCGTTTATAATCAAATGTATATACAAATGTACCACTTTAAATAATAGCTAACTTATTGTGAAATGAACAATCGGATATTACATCACCACAATTAAGTAACAAAGTAACATTTATCAAGAGATTTGTGTGAATATTCTTTTTCGTTTCTCTCATTTTATGACCAAAACTAGTGAGGGAAAATGTTTCGTCACTCATTTCAGTGACGAAAATGAAACAAAATATTGCACGAACGAAAAATCGGTAAAAATGGCAAAAAATAGATACATTTGTAATTATCTATTTCTATGGACAACCTATGTAGTTCATTGGTGATCAATTGAATGGAAAATGTTTGTTTTGGTATATCAGCCTACAAATTGTTTCAGATTACTGCTATACAAAATGAGTATGATGCTGCTCGCACCAAACTTCGTTCAAATCGTAATCAGCGAATTAAGCAGTCTGACGTTGACGCACTCCTATCTAAGCTGACGGCTACAAACGACAAGTGCATGACCGACTTGAAGAAAATGGTGGATAAGGAAAAGAAGAAGGCAGAAGCTGAGCGTCTGCGTCTCATTCAAGAAGAAATGGAACGCGAAAAGAAACAGAAGGAAGCAGAAGAATTAAAGCGACGGCAAGAAGATGAGGAAAAGAGGAAAAAGATGGAGATCGAAGAGAGAAGGTTTGTTTTGTGTATTTGCATAGTGCTAATTAATTATGTAATGTATGTGTTTAGATTTTCATGGAGCAAGGTACAGTTCAATACAGCAAAATTGTTTAGTAATATTTTTCACTACATAGTAATAATAAAAAACAAATATTTTAATTTGTTCGAAATGAATTCAACTTTACCAAATTTTAGTAAATTTTGGTAAAACAAACTATTAAGATATTACTTGCAATGACTTGCAGGTACATAAATGGTACCTATTCTATATCTTACATTAAACATTAATGGCTTTGATATTCTAACATATTTATCAACAAAATTTTAGATAAACATAATATGTGTAGAGCTATTAAAAAAGGTTATTAATCATCCAAATTAATGTTTTTGATAGAATAAAATCTAATAATTTGTTAGTTTTAGTGTCTTTTCCTATTTTTTTCTTGATCTACTCACAATGAATTCACTTTTGCAGGCGGCAAGAAGTAGAAGAGGCTAAAAAGCGCGAGGCTGCAGATAAGAAAGCATCAATGGAATTACAGAAGCGGATGGACGTCGAGGCTGTAGCTGCCGCGAAACAGGCAAAGGCGCTGGAACAGGAGCGTATGGATCGCGAATTAGCACTGCGTTTGACCAATGAGGACCAGAACGCCGTCGAGGACATGCCCGTGGAAGCTGCTGGTGGTGGTCTACAAAGAGGTGCCCAGGTGATGGCCCAGAGGAACAAAGCCGTTAATAAGAAATATGATTTGACCAAGTGGAAATATGCAGAACTACGTGATACGATTAACACATCATGTGGTGAGTTATGTGTTCAGTAAACTACGTTGAACAAAATGTAATAAGTACAATGCGATATGTCCCAAAATCAATCGAACCAAACAGATATAAATTATTGTTATCATTTTAGAATTTGGTTTGGATTATTTTTAGTGATATGAAAGCTCATATGTGGTAACAAGGGTCTCAGAACAATTGTATTATGTGTAATATTTTTGACATGTCGTCTCTATTAAATCGTCCATAGAATGTGACAGTGGAATTTACACATTAGTATAGGAGCCGAATTTGAGTAGAAATGGGTCAATGACGGAGCATTAGGGCCTATTATTTTAAAGATCAATAGATTGTCAACTGCAACAAAATGTGAGAACTGCAGAGTCCATAGAGTGCGGCTTCATCAAATCCCACCAGGGGTCCATGAGCACCCCATAGCCAAGTCTTAGCTCTGATTTCGAAGCCGGCCTCCTCGGGTTTAGCCATGAATCACTTAAAGGTACTTGGTGCAAAATCGGTTTCAAAATCTTTTGAAGAAGGCAAGCTCATGACAACCTACAAGGTTTAGAGGGCCGAGGCACTTTGATAGCGACAGATTTAATTTTTAAAAGAATAAGGCGATATCAGTCAGTTTATACAGTAATGTATTGTTTTATTTTTATTTAGTATAAAAAACCAACATACATTTAGAAATTTGTTTTTAGACATGGAACTGTTAGAAGCTTGTCGCGAAGAATTTCATCGTCGTCTTAAAGTGTATCATGAATGGAAACAGCGAAATAAGCAAAAAACAAGTGGTGGTGATTCGTCAGATACGAGGGCTCCCCAATCAGTCTTCGATACAGGTAGGGGTGATGCTCAATGTGGCAATAGAGCAACATTGTTTATTTGGCTATCTAAATGATTTCTTTTATCTGTTTTAATTAGCCCATACTAATAAGAGGACAGCAGGTAAATAGCTATTCTGCATTTGGGCAAAGTTATCTGATTTATTATATAAAATTTCAAGGTTGTGGTGCATGAAGTATGATTGTAAGTGTATATTTTTTTAATTTAGCTTCAATATTTTCTTGATTTATTTTCCCTCCCGTTGTGACGTATGATATTAATTTTTATTTAAAAATATTTAAAAAATCTAAATTAAATGAATGCTTGATTTTATTTTCTGGTGAATTACACAATATCAGTATTAACAGCTTAAGTTGCTACTATGCATGCATTGGGTAGATTTGTGGGACACAAACTAGCCTTTTGAGGGTCATATCTAAAAAAAAACTACATCACTTATTTAGATCAGCTTTCAGCAAAAAGGGAGACGAGGCCTTTACTACAACAATATAGATGCCAAAATGAGGGTATTGCTTTACTTGCACCATGGAAAATTTTTGAGCAATAAAGGTCATTTAGGGGTATCCTTTTTTCAGATTTTTTGGTGAAAACTCAATTTTAACTTTGAGGCCGTATAGCTCTAAAAATACAAAACCAATTTTAACATATAATACCTCATTGGAAAGGGCAATTTGATATGTACACAATAATGTCAAAACCATTGGTACGGTTCTAAACTTTTCATGGCTAATGTTGCAAATTCAACTCGCATATTTTGAAAAATCTGTTTAGTCGGACACCGCTTGTGGCAAAAGTAAAATCTTCCTTTTGCTAAAGATATTTTGGTTGGTAATTTATCAGACTTGCACTTTTCCTTTAGGTACCTGGTTTGTAAAAAAAGGTGATGAAACCCCCCGCCCAAAAAAACGTGAATTTTAATCGTGATGCTAAATTGTTCAAACTCATGTCAAAGACATACTTGACCGAAATTAGATAATTAAACTTGTATTTTAATCTATGGAAACTCATCTTCATGTAAAGTAAAAGTTTGTCAAAATTGGACTTTTGGTTTGATTGATTTTTTGATATAAACAACCGTACTTCCCTCTGATAAATCAGTATTTTCTTCGTGCAAATTAGATGGATTTTGGACATTTAAAATCTACAGAATTTCATCTATCCATATTTTGAAAGAAATATTGTGTACAACTTTTGCATCTACTGCTATTTCTTTAAAACAAAACAGACCACTTTTCCCTTTTTTAAATGAATAAACATGCAGTCAATCAAGAGGTGCATAGAGATGTAAATAGAACATCTACATTTTTATGAGCTAAGAGAGAAAAGACAAACATAATGTGGATTAGGTAGATATTCCCAATGTCACAGCCTGATGAAACGAAGGGCCAGCCGAATGTGTTTAATACAGCACGCCGATATTGTTGTCTTCATGTTATCATCTTCCAAATTTGTTTTATACATATTAAAAAATGGAGATTTATTTTACTGTCTTTAGCAATAATAAGTACCTATGTAGATATATTGGGGATTTCTAAACGTTTATATGGCTTTGAAAATCAAAATAAATGAAACCAATTTATTGTGATGTAATGATTAGGACTGGCAGTGCCTAAACAAACCGAAAAGTAAACATGATTAGAACTCTCTTTCTAAATCAATGAAACCAATTTATTGTAAAAACGGAAACAAGAGAAACATTAAAAAACAATGTTTTTAAAAAGAATGTATGAATTGGTACTTAATGAATGACCAAATCGTAAAAAAGAACGTATGTGATTAAAGTTAACTTAACAGATAGGTAGACCATTACATACATAAAACGTGAAAAAAATATATTTCAATAGGTACGTAGGTTTCAAATAGAACGAGAGAACCATAATTTCAACTTGATTGGTGTTATCATATCTCTACCTAAATGAATACCTGCTTCGAAACTTTTTATGTGTGTATTTATCTACCTATCTGTTAAGTTTACTTTAACCATATCATATATACAAAACACAAGAATCTTGTTTCCGTTTTTCTTGTGCTTTGGTCATTCATACATTCTTTTTAAAAACATTGTCTTTTACTTTCTATTGTTTAAAAGTAGTTTTAAGTTACTTGCTGACAATATCCAAATGGTGTTTTATTTGTCTGTGCGTATTTGGGTGAGCTATTAATTGAAAGTATATTTTCATTTACACAGTCAACAAATTTATTGTTGACTGTGTAAATGAAAATATACTTTCAATTAATTGTTATCAGATGATTATTATCTGTCATTTATAGAGAGAACAAGCTATTCTCCTGCATTAATGAACTTATCTAGTGGAAATTTAGAAGATAACAATAATTGTTGTTAGTTTATTTTAATGTTGACTGATTCAGTTTCTTTTTTATTTTGTTCTGTTAACTTTATTTCTTACTTTAGATAAATGTGAGTCAGACGAATTTATGATTTTATTTCAATGCGGCCTGTAGTTGTAGAGTTTTTTCTGATGTATATTAACATTTGCAATAATATTATTAACTTTCAGTTTTCTAATAATTTGAATTTAAAAAATCTTGTGTAATATAAATAATATTTTATGAATAATTTGCTTTTTTTATTTATCTATTTTGTTATTTTGATTTTATTATACCTTTTTATGAAATTATACCAATTGAATATTTATTCCCGAAATGAATGAAAAGATATTTAATTTAGTATTACTCAGTTTCGGAATTAATCAGATTGTCAGAGTTGCACGAGATTTGAACTTCCTTTCTGAGGGCATCGTGGCTTCCTGAACTTCTGTATGATCTTCAAATATTCTGTGTGAAAAGTCAGATTTAAGCCAATTAAAAATAATGCGATCGCATAAGTTGAAAGTCAAGACTATAAGAACTTTGAAAGACTTTACTCACTTTCTATCCTCTAGCAACTGTCTATTGGCTGCTGAAGTATGATGATTGGCGATCCAATCCCATCAAACTGTCTGATCTTAACTGGCAATGGGATAATGCAGCCACAAGATAGTTTCGAGAGGACAGAAATATTACTACAGTTTTTCAAAGTCCTGACTAAAATCTTATGTGATTGCTTTATCTTTAATTGGCTTAAATCGGAGCTTTCAGATAGAGTTTTTGAAGATCAGAAAGCCCAAAAGGACTTACCATTGATCCCGGAGCAGCTGGTAGCCGAATGGGTTGCGCGCTGGACTACGGATCGGGAGATACCCGGTTCTAGCCTCGGTCGTGGCACACTTTAAATTACTTGGTGGACAGAGTTCCGAAAGTGCTCGGGGACTAGACAACCCACCTCCGACCCGCCTGATATGTGGTCAAGGTGTCCCATGGGAACCGGTCTTGGCCCAAGGCCCGTGAAAAGAGGTTGTTACCAGCGATTAAAATTAATACAGTGCAGAATTATTATTATGTTCATCTAACTGCAAAATATTATACGCTTTAAATTCGTCAATAACTACATGCTACGTACGGATACCTATATTATGTATAGTTTATTGATTTGATAAATAATTGATGATTTTACAGTTGCAGGGTGATTCAAAAATATCTTACAACTTGATTTTTATAAACCCATCCTTTATAATTTTACCTTAAGAAACAATAAACTTAAATCAGTCTATTTTTAACATAATATATGATTTCTATTCATTATCAAGGTATCACAATTTGTGATAAAAAGAGAAATTGGGTTCTAATTAGTAAATCACCCTCACTGGATGTACTATCATCTAATGTCATTTTAAATCACTTTTTAAAATTTGAAGCAACAAGATCACAAGTAACCTACCAACATGACGAAATCATCATACGTAATGAGTATCAACGCTTTGTGCCGAAAGCGGAGTAGAAATAGTGTTCCAGGAGATTAGGTGCCACCATTCCATTCTTTGATTCTTGGTTTTTTAAAGTGATTCTTTTGAAATTAGTTTAGTTAAGAATTTTGATTTTTAATGCATCGATCGGGTGAACCTCAATTTCAGACTTTGGATAAATTTGACTTTTATAAATGATAATCTTATTGAGATGAACATTGTTTCATTTTAATTTTCAATGGCTTTATTAGAGAAACAAGCATATTCCTGACTCGAGTCATAAAGAATGAAATTTAACTAGTTAAATAATTGTCAGAAGAAATCCATAATTCAATTGCAATAGGTATTATGTATGTTTTATGGGTTTAACAGTAGAATCCGATGTCGTCAGGGTGAGATAATAGTTCAAAATTGTTAGATATCAAATTTAATCAAAATTGGATTACATAGGGAAGATTATGGAATGGCAAATACCCACTATTACCATTTTTATGGTTTTTCTTACAACTTTGGGGATATGTTTTACAATTTGTGTTTAGGAGTTTATTTAATATAGTAACAGTGTTTTAAGGATATTAAATTCAAATTGCTTTGGTAATTCACCTTTTATATATTTATGACATACTTTTGTTGTTTTTTTCTAGCTAATTCCGAACAAGTTATGTTAGCTGCCAACCGCAAGTCTCCCCAGAAAGTTAGTGGAAAAAAAGATGCACCATCGACCCAGCGTTATTTCTGCATTCCATTTACTCGTCCAGGTGATGGCATTGCACCCGGTCCTGCGTCTGGAGAGGGTCGCTGGTGGGCCCATTTTGAAGACAAATATGTCGTTCGACAAATGGAAATCCAGCCTTCCAAAGAACCGGTTCTATACATAGCTGGTAATGCTACATATTTATTTTATATGTATTTAAATAATCCTTTATAGACCACAAAAGTTGTGATTAACTGCCCTACTATTCTAAAAATATTAATTAAGAATAAATTTAAATCAGATGAGATATGTACATCAAACTTGAATGTCACCTTAATGTTAAAGGCCGTATTACTTTTAAAGGATAAACATATTTTCACATGACCGCGGGGACCACCCCCACTTGGGCTGAAATTTGGTACACAGCTACCTTGGAAACTTCATCGACAGATTTAAAAAAAGAATCGATGAGGGGACGATGACGTCATCAAGTTCAAATTAAGCACTCAGTATCACAAATTCATAAATATGTTTTGAAAATTACTGATTATCGATATTATTTAGCCAAAATCACTTGACTGGCTCTAAAATCCTAACCAAACATCCAGTCTTGCTCAAATTTGAATTTAGAATTAAGAAGGCATTAGGAATAATGTATTAGAAACTTGAATGCCTCACTTTTTTTGTTGCTGGTCCATACTGGGGCGGCAGGTACTTAAAAATTTATTTATTTAAACATTTAAATGACTCTGATTGATTTAAAATAGCTAATTATTAGTTTTTAGGTCATATAAAGTGTTTTTCGAATGATTTTCTGTCCAAAATTTGAATTTTAGAAAACAATGCATTAGTCAGTCCACTCCCAAAATCAGTGGATCTCAATTGCTGACTTTGGATAAAGCTGTGGCGTTTTTACTAGGCACACTTACAACATACCAGATAAACAATAGCTGTGCCAAATATGACTGCATTTCAGTGAACTATTCAATATTTTTAAGAAATTAAGTTTCCCAGTTTTCCTATCTAAATATATAAAATTTCCAGTATGGGTAATTTTTTACACAAAATTATATTTTTTAATGAAATTTTCTACACTTTGATAGGATAATAATTGTACTAAATAATTTGATTAAATTTGAAAACATTAATTTAGCTGTTTTTGTGCACTCCTGATCATAAAAATTAATATTTTCAAAAACAATGGAGTGTTTATAGTTTATCTACCAAATATCAATCAATTCTATTACTATTTGGCTTCAGAATTGATTTTTTATAGTACATTTTTGCATTTTGGGACATTTTGTTGTTTAGGGGGGCGTCATGTCAGCTTAGGGGAGGGAGGTACACAAAAAATTAATATTAAAAGATCCGCAAGAGAATTTGGTGCGCATATTCCAAATTTCAAGTAAATCGATTCTGGCTACCGCCGCCAATCGAACAAATTTGGAATTTATTTTGTCAGCCCAATTAGACAGCTACATAATTAACGTTGTTTTAATAAACCTTGTGATCACGGGGGTTTTGGGTAAAAGTCAGATTTGCTGTGCTGCATGAATTTGTTGAAATTTCTTTGAAATCAATCGTTATTGATTTAAAAAAAATAGAAATTACTAAATGATTATAGATGTAGTTGAACAAAAAGCAACCGATTTAAATTGTTCAACTTTGTAACATATCTTTATGAAGCCATTATAAATAGCGTATAAGAAGATTAGTTGCTTGGTTTATTTGGTTCCTTGTCTGTGAAGGTTGATTATAAATAGATTTTTTATAACTTCGATTATTGGAGAAATAATTAATCATTTAGGTCATAAAATAATAAAATGTAGATTTTTAAAATTGTCATTTTTAAAGCTCAAAATTACATGACCTAATATGGTACTTCTTTTGTGTGAAATAGTTTTCTATTAAGTGTACCCTAATGATACTTTATTTGTCGAACTTCTGGCATAAGCAAAACAAAATCTATTTGATTTTGTAGGAATTGATGATATGAATATGCTTGAAGTTCCTCTCGAAGAAACTGGACTGACACGCAAGAAGGGAGCGGAGATAACTGAACTAGAATTTGAACGGGAATGGCAGAAGAACGGTGGCGATGTGTACATGAGCACAAATGTCAATCGTATTGCGTCGGCGTTTTTGAAACAACGCATTGGACAAGGAGCTCCCCAGGCACTCCAGGCTCAACAGAAATCGGATAAATCCTCGACTAATAAAAAGAGGAGGTAGATTGCATGAAAAACATTCTAGTGACATTTGTTGTAGTTCAATAATAATTTTTAACATGACACTTTAACGCTAATTTGAATTTTTCTTGTGTAGGTTTTACTGAGACTCTTCTGTTAATAAGTTTGACTTTTGATGTGTTTAGATTTATTTAAGTATACCTATGTTTATCTTTTTTCTATTGATGTTTTAATGTGTGTAGATCTAGATATGATATCTATCTACTTGTTTACTTAAAATGGTGTAAACTCATTGGAATATGATTTATGTGAATTTCAAGTAATCAATTTTTAGTATAAAAGAATATGTACATTTGTCTCGAACACTGTAGGTACTAATTTGTAATCGTGCTAACATTAATTATTAGATATTTTTGAAATTTAAAATACTTTTGAGCGTGATTAGTGATTTCATTGAAATAATACTATATATCTATAATATATTGGTTTATTTAGCAATCTGTTAGTGTTTTATATTATGTATTGAGTGAGCTTATACACAATATATTTAGTTCTCTATTTGCGACACATTCTATTATTCTGTACTCACTGTTGCTTTTTGTCTTGTTAATATTCGTTATTTAAAGATAGAATGTGACATTATGACGTCACAAGCATACATATCATAACAGTTATATGGACCAGGCTGTTTAATTTTATGTATTAATTTAATAATACGTATGATGTTATCAGGGTCATTTACTCTGGTTTTTATTTGATATTGTAGAAATGTTTACTGTATTTGAAGCTTTCAAGTTTGCAATATTGCGTCTGAATTTAGTAAAATTATTTGAAAAATATTCTGCAAATTAATTTTTTGAATTTCCAATCTGCTTTTTCACAAATGCAAATTAATTAGTCTATTTCACTTGAACTTGTTGTGTAGCAAATGATTTTCGATGTTTGACTTTATTGATTAATCTTATGTAAACAATACAGCAGTCAATCCAGAAATTAATCTACATAGTTCCTTGAAATCAAATTTCAGATCCATTGTTTATTTTTGTATTAATTATGAGAAATCGACTATAGTTAATAGTTTTCAAAGTATTTAGTAGTAGTAGTACTTCATATCCAAATGAAATTTTATTTTTGAGATTAGATGTTACTTACTTGGTATGATTAGTTTTCAAAAGAAATAATATTGTAAATAAATTCGTTTCTAATTTTAGTAGTGATGTATGACATTCATGCAATGTACACACGTTTTGTGTATTGGATCTAGAACGATGGAGATAATTTTGTTTTTAATTTCACTTAGTTATAGGAATCACAAATAGAGGCAAAATCTATTGTCCATAGGTGCATGCATTAAACGTTATGGTAAGCATTGATTCTGAATATTATTTTCAACATTACGGGAGTTATTGTATTAAAATTTTGGAACAACGATTCAGACGATGTTTTAAGCAATTTGCCTCAAAATTCGGTATTTTATTTCCCAACGTAATTCATTGTTGTAAATTTCATTGGAATTGGTCAGACATCATTCGATAATTCTGGCTATAACCCTTTGATATTTGTAATTCATTTGGTAAAAATGGTACAATTTTCTTTTATAAATGCTGAATCATTAGTTGAGTTTTATTAAGTAGTTCAAATATTTCAAAAAGTGCTACTTTTTACTATTTTGGATCGTTGTATATTTTTATTAAAACGCAAGCACTAAACGAAAAGTAGTTCTGGCGGTATGAAGAATCACACCGTTAACAATTTGAAATCTCCGAACAGTATAGGTAATAAATTTATAACATCAGTTGTAATTGCCCGTCATCAGTATAGAGTTGTGAACATTGATGCTTGTGGGCAGCATTCATACTGATGAGCGATGGTAATCACACAAAACTAAGTATGTTCTTACTAATATTGACTCACGCCCTTATTTTTGTGATATATGTTGACAGCTTTTTGTGTACAAGCTGTTAATTCAACACAGGATTATTTATTATCTATTATTCACATTTTTGGACATAGATATATTAAATCTTATTGTTTCTTTATAATGACTATACATTTGGCATAATTGATTTTGTTACTACTTAGTACACAATAAAATACATATTGTATACAACTATGTACTTTTATATTTTATTTCTTAACAGCATTGCACTTCTTTAACTAACTTATGTCCCAGGCATTATTCTTATTTAGAACACAAACAATAGATATTACTTTGATATCTTTGTTGCTAACATTCCTTTGAATTTTATTGTCATTTTATGCACTAGAAGTATACATTCCTTAAATAGAAATTACTTAATTATATGATTCTTGATTCCGGGAGTTCAGCACTTTCTAATTTTCTGTTTTTATACAATTTCATTTTGGTTTGGTGTTAATCTTAAAATAAATTACGTTTTTAGGTTTTCTTAATCTGTTTTATAATATGACTTGTACTGTAATCTGCCAATAATGTGCTTGTCTTTCTGATATTTTAATTGTTTCACTCACATTTTAACTATATTTTCAAAAACTGTAACCATAACGCCATTTTATGTTATTTCATTATTTGGTATTTTCATTTTCATGATTTGTAAATGCTAATCTTTCTTATGACTGTACGTAATTAATTTATGCTTTACAATGTAACACATGGCACTTTGCCAATATTTGGATTATTTTTGTGACAACTGGAATACAATATATTTGTTAAAACATTGTTTTTCTTTGCCTACATAAAGATAATTCTATTATTGATAATGCATATTAATTCCTAAATTATGTAGTTTCTGTTTCATGGATGACAATTAATTGATCACTGATGCTATGGATTAAATTTCGATTTTTGGAAAAATTCATCGATAAAAATAATTGTTTGAAGAAACCAGTATCGATTTGGGCTGAGATTCGGTACATAGGTTCCGTTCGGTTAAAAGATTCATGGAGATTATTTTTCGGGAAAAAAATTAATAGTAGTTGATTGACATAAAATTTGATGTCAATCGACCATGCACCTACCAAATGGTAGATGCATAGTGACAGAAGAATGTGTTTAAAAAAACTAAGAAATACACAAACAAGAGAAAATAGTCTGTAATATAAAACGTAATCAACATTTATTTTCAACGATATCATGACTGGTGTCGAAAAGCATCTAATTCCTCTCTAAATTCCCAGTCATTAGTCCCGATATGAACTTATGTGATAATTAGGCTTCAGAAATAATTAAGACAAATTCAGAACGATAGTAATCTAAGAATTTTTATTCAAGATATTTGGACTCATTAACTTTTAATAAATTTTGAAGCCATAATATCGTTAAAATAATGGTGACTATTTTCCAAATTTTTTTAAACACGGATTTCCCGGTTACTTATAGGTCCACTACGAATCAAGTAGGCTAGTAGACAAAAAAGATTGTTTTTCAATTAAACATTATATTTAGAACATATGTACATTTAATGTGAATAGCATAGTTATCAAAGAATTTTTTTAGAAACAGAATAAATACACTGTATACAGTGTATTTATTCTGTTTCTAAAAAATAGCGTTTTATCTGATCAACCTATAGTTTTTACCCTAACGAGCAATCCCAAAATAACTAGTAAACCTTATAATTTTTTTCAATTGTCGTGGCCTGATAGTAGGCGCCAGGCTCCTTAATGCTAATTTTAGATAATAAAAAATACACTACTTATTGATAGGTGATAGCCCAGGACAACTGCTAGGTATAATTACAGCCTGAGCAATATAAAATTTTTGTATACTTCATATCAAAATATTAAAGAAGGAAAATATGCTATAGTGGCATAAGAATAGTGAAGATAGAAGATATTCATAAAAAATATTGGAAACCCTGTTTTTTATAAAAAGGCACCCACACTGTCTTTAATTTAGCATTTAAACTAACAGAACCGTTACTAAAACAAGGGATATATTTTAAAGGCCAATTGTTCTTTTATCTAAAACTAGCTATGAACCAATTGCTTTGAATGTTGGAACATTAACTTGAACCAAAAATTTCCTATAACAAAACTTGCGTTAGGTATCTATAAGTAGATTTTTCGAAATATCAGAATCTACATAGTACGGGTATCTAGGGATATACTACAACCCTGACAAGAAAAACGCCGCCCCCTATCTAACTGAACGTTTTAGTATGTGTTTTATAAAGATTGTCACATCAAGACAACTTTTTGGAAGAAATAGCCATTTCAAATCTGAAACCTAATCGTTTTCAAGAATATTCTAAAAGTAAAAGATCATCTTTTCTTTGAGGAAAAGATTTTAAAAAAGTGAGTTTATCACAGATCTTTTACTTTTAAAATATTCATCAAAGCCATTAGGTTTCAGATTTAAAATGGCTAGTTCTTCTAAAATGTTGTCTTTATAAAACATTTACTTAATATGTAGTCAGATAGAGGGCGGCGTTTTTATTTGTCGGGGTAGTACAACAAGAGACTGTCAACTCAAGGTTTTGTGTGCCACTAACTTTAGGTTGGTTTTTAAAGGCCATTTTTTCATATCTCTGAAAATACTACTAAACCGCTTTGAAATTTGGGATATTGATTTAAACTTATAAAAGAAACAAATTTTTAAAATTTTAGGTCATAGGTCACATAACATCTGGTTTGTTTAGAATAGCTCAAAGGGTCAAAAACATCAATTTTGAATGAACTAGAACTAAACAATAAAAATCTAAACTTAAATCAAAATTCAAAACGTATTCATTAAAATTTATTTTTTAGTGTATTATGTATATAAAGTTGGAAATAGTATATTTTTCAATATAAAAAAATAATTTTATAATTCAACCTCTACATGAAAGGTTAGTTTTCACAGTATTGAAATTGTATTTAATACATTGTTCATAGGTACATAGGTACATAGGTACATATGTATGTATAAGAAAACATTTCTTTTCAGTTAATACCATAAACATTTTAAGTATTTTTTTGAAAAAAGTTCAAAATATGGTTATAACTTATTTTTTCTGATCAAATAATCAAATAAGAAAGCCTGCTCTTTTAAAATTGCTTAGACGTATGCGTTTTTAGTTAACAAGTTATTTGCTTGACAAAATAGTTTCAGCTTCATTTTTTGTAATGAATATTCAGTAAAAATCATAGCTGAAAAGGTTTTTTTATACAGCCTATAATAGATAAATAGTATTAACTTCTTTGTCTTCGTGTTGTAAAAATGACAAGTTAAGAAATAGCATATTGAATACAGTAAAGTGGTGACACATTTTGACGACCTTTGATACTTTCACCAATAATAAGGCGATCTATTCGACATATTACTTACATTTTGGTCCACATTCTGATCTTCACCCAACTCAGCCGAATTTTTTGCAGCTTCAACATAATCTCTCTCTAATCTTCCCATATCTTCACGTACTTCATTAAACTCTCCTTCTTCCATTCCTTCACCTACATACCAATGCACAAACGCTCGTTTTGAGTACATAAGATCAAATTTATAATCAGTACGAACCCATGCTTCTAAAATTGCAGTTGAATTTGTTAGCATAGAAAGTGCTCTAACCGATTGACCGAGATCACCTCCGGGAATAGATAGTGGAGGAGTAGTATTGAAACTAATTTTAAATCCAGTTGGACACCATTCAACAAATTCAAAATTCTTAGCCTTCACATTAATAATTGAAGCATTTGCTGCTTGAGGTTGCACATCACCTCGATAGAAAAGTACACAAGACATGTATTTTCCATTGCGAGGATCACATCGTAGCATTTGATTTGTTGATTCAAAACAGGAAAAAGTAAGTTCTTGTACAGTTAATTGTTGGTGATAAATTCTGGATGATGATAAAGCAGGTGCAAAGTTAAGCATGGGAAAGTGCAGTCGTGGATATGGTATGACATTGGTTAACAATTCACACAAATCTGTATTGGATGGACCAGAAAATCTCATTGAGGTAGTTACCACGCTCCAACAATGTGCAGCCAACCGATTAATGTTGGTATAAGTTGGACTGACAACGTCAAGTTTATTTCTGTAAAGAAAATATAATATTTATTAAAAAGAGTTACTGCTATTTATTTTCAACAAATTGACAATTGGAGTTTTCAAAAACTAAAGTAATCATTGACAGCGTGAGTGCCTTTTAATTAAAACTGGTTTCCAATACTTTTTTGTCAATATTTTCTTCTTTTTCTCACTTTATGCAAAATTGGCATACTTTCTTTACTTTTATGCTTTGATATGAAATACACGAACATTTTATATTACTCAGGCAATGATTATGCCTGGCTGATGAGGCCAAACAAGGCCGAAACAGCTGTCCTGGGCTATCATTTGCGAGTAATATAAATACAAAGTATATTTTTATCAAAGTTCGCCTGTTTTTTTATTATTACTCTTAAACACAAAAACTAAACTAGTCATTGCCATAGACTATCAGTTACGGTCCCGCTCTCTTAAAAATCTACAATGACTTTAGTCACCCATGTTCAAAATTTGATTTTCCAGAAACTGTGGGCTATGTAAATTAATTCGATGAAAACTGATTTTAGTACCACTGATAGCAAATTTAATGTCTCTGACACCCATATCCAAATGAAATACTGCCACATATCCCCTACATCCACGTAAAAGTGTAATATTGTCCTAATCACCCTGTCCAACACCAGTTTCCAAAACAATTGAAAATTATTTAGAGAAAATATTATTATGTGACTTTGTTTTTCAACATTTATTTGTTCTGGAGGCTATTGTACTGCACCAATTTTCAATTCTATTGTTGTTTGATGTTGCTGGCACCCTTGTCGCAATCGTATGTAGTGGGTGCTTTTTATGCTAGTTCTCTGATGTCCTTATCACCCAAGTCAAAATTGTAGGTATATATTTCCGGTAAGGGATCCACCTCCACACCTGCACCCTATAATAATGTGACTGGTTCTAGTCACCCAAGTACAAAATCCGACCTTTTTGGATGCCTTAGACAAATCAAATAAATTTTATTTACACCGATTTTGTTATTACTGGATAATTACTTTGAGGCACTATTTTGAGTATGAAACTTGTAGGTACTAAACTGCATCTTCGTTTGGAAAATATTTGAAATAATCCAATTATGATAATCAAATTTTCAACTTTAACTGTCTTTTTAAAGGTTTAATGTCCAAATTTGGTGTGTAGATCCGTTAGGAATTTAGTAACACAAATCTATAAATATTTTTTCAAAAAAGTTATTGTTAATTGACTTTTTGTAGGAAAAATCGATAATCAATATATTTAGATTAGAGTAAAAATTGATGGGGCGCATGGAAAAGGATAACTGGTGTTATATGTGACAGAAAAGTACCAGACAAGGTGAAAGCTAAACTGTATAAGACAATAGTGAGACCAGCAATGCTGTATGGGATGGAGACTGTGACTACTACAAAAGAACAGGAAGAAAAGATGCAGGATGGCAGAGATGAAAATGCTAAGGTGGTCTTTAGGACTGATGAGACTTGACAGAGTTAGAAATGAAAAGGTGAGGGAGAGGATAGCCATTGGTGAATTCAAACAAAAATT
>JAUYWI010100627.1:0-11561 GCA_034780595.1 Parotoplana pacifica | reverse complement strand
AACTTTTTTATCGATTGAGATATAGCGTTGGTACTTTCACCAATATCTTAGATGTTTCTGTGGTTGATAAAAATACAAAGATATTCTCTATGGCATACTTATATCATATCGAGTCCGCTTACTTATTGACTCCCCCTCGTACATAGTCCACCGCTCTCCTCATGATATGTCTTAACCACCTGAGCCTCACCTCCCTCAGTTTTCCTTTCAATAATCATCCTCTCCTTCACCTTCTCATTTTCACCTTGTCAAATCTCGTCAGTCCTTGGCACTTTAATATTGAACATTATTAGAGATATTTGAAAATATTGAATTTTCTAACCAGGTTACAACCTGAGAGCCAATACAATTTATCTTTGGAAAATATAACGAACGGAATCTAATTTTTCATTGCACAAATTTACACAATTATACGTTGTTATTCCATAAAACTAATTTGAAAATTCATTTAAAATATTAATCCAGAAACAAATTATGATTTTTATGTAAAAAAAAATCAAATATATTTAAATATGAAAACGTAATTAGTCAACCTGTTTATGTAGTATAATATTATCAATGACGTCTTTATGAAATTAATATCATTTACAACTTGCGCCCAGTGATACATTTCCAAATTTTTAATACATTTTCCCTTGTCTGGCGAGGGAGCTATGTTAGCTGGTCAGGTTGCGAGACAACGAACTTTTCTCCAGTTGACCCTTATTATCGTGAGCAGCCAGGCGTTGTCATGCATAGAGTGATCTAGTCAGCACAGCGAAGGACGCGTATTGACTTTATCATGTTCTATAGGGGAATAAATATTGTGAATTATCTGTTGAGTTATTGCATATGTGACAGTTTTCATGTTTAGAATAATGTACCATGTACCTACATTCAACAACAATATGTTTGTTATTTTGAAACATGTTTTGCAAGACCTGTATGTCTAGCATTATTCAACGATAGGAAAATTACTATCATTATCAGAAATATTGTCTGGCTTCGGGAAAATATCAAATTTGGTATATATCTAATTGCCAATGTGTTCAAACAATTTTTGGAAAGCCATTACAAATCCCAAATGAACTAATTACATATTATGTATTACCACTTATCTAATCTCTCATAAATGAAATGAAATTAAACACTTATGATATATATGTAATCTACATCACAATACATATGTAATATAATTCTTAAAAGAAATTTTAAAAAAAATACACTAATATTGATTGCTTTATTAAAAGAAAAAAAGCTTAATGCCTACCACTACCCACTCCACCTTTTCCATCTACCGCGCCCGATATTTGGTATGCATGCAGAACATTGCAACAATTTGTTCGCATAGTTAGTTTTCTGTTATCTTTAGTTCATAATATTTAGATAAATTATTTGAGGGCGTGCCCATCTGCTTTATTTTAGATCATTTTTTTGGTTATAAAGAGAGATATTACCTACCTGGAAATATTAATTGAAGAATTTTCTTTGTAATTCACAAGTTATCTTTCTTGCCCACGTAACTAACTTATTTAGAGAACAGTTATTAGTGCAACAAGATTGTGCGTTCAACTATAACTGAATAAATACAGTTTTAATTATAATCTTTGAAAGTAAATGAAGGCATTCATTATAATATTGAAACTTCAATAATTTTATGTTGTTTTAAATATGAACAAAAGCGGATTAAACTCAGCAATTTTTCTTTTGTGTGCGGCAAAAGAGCGCATATTGTGAATATTTCAGGATATCAGTTTTAACAACATAAAATTACAAAGCAAAATAATAAGAAAGCTATTGACTTCATAATTATTGTACATGTATGTAACTAATTGCCAATTGTTTTTAAAATACCTACATGAATGTATAAGTCCCTACGAGCAAGGAAAAAATCAAATAGTTCATAATAAAAATACTTTATTAAAACATATAAAAAAACAAATTTACATGTTAAATGTCTGACCACCATTGTGAAAACAAATCTTAAGGGATTTCTTGAATCTATCTGGTGTTGCCTGTTTCCAAATTAGTTGGTCACAGGAAGATAAATCGGGAGTACGTGGGGGCCAAGAGATTGGGCCAAAATTTCCAACCCATCTGTTCCGAACATGTTGTTCAGATAATTTCTCGTTTCGTGTGCAGTATGTGCTAGAGCACCATCTTGCTAGCAAAGGGCAGAATTTGTAATGCCCCTTTCTGCAGGAATAAACTCGTCTTGGAGCATCTGTCTGTATTTCTCACCAGTTATACCGCCCGCCAAAAAGAATGGCCCTGTGATGTGTCTGGCTGATATACCTATCCAACCATAACTGTTGGTAGATGCTGTCTTATTTGCTCCCAGAAAAATGGGTTCTATTTTGTCCAGAAAGATTGAGGTCTTCCGCTACTCCCTGCATAAAATATACACTCATCAGTAAAGAAAAGCTTATTGCGTCAAACGGGATTATCGTACTTTGCCAAAATGTTCTGGCAAATTGCATACTCGGTTCTTCCTATCCTCTTCAGACAAGAATTGAACGTTCATTGGTCTTCATGATTTCAGACCCAAGTCTTAGTCATTACTTCATACAATGTCGTTGTTGGCATTCCTATTTCATCAGATCTTCTTCTGACAGACTGGGTAGGGTTATCTGCAACAGACTGTAGGTATGAAGGACAACCAGATCGTTTGGATCAAGAATTGATCCTGACCGAAACAGTTTTTCTTACCCAGGTCTGAATAATTCGTGTATCTGAAGGTATCGTATCAAACTGTTCTTTAAATCGTATCTTTAAATTGCCTAGTCCTGCTAACTTTTATCACATTCGTGGTATCAAGTGGTGCAACCCACAGAGTAATAGAGTAATAATTATACAGAGATCGGACTCTAGCTGGAGATTATACAGTTTTATACTACTATGAATTGTCCTCAATAGAAAAGGTAATTATATATATAAAATATTCATGTGTCATCTTCATACCATTTCTTAAAGTGAACAATTTTGCTATACAGACTGTGCTATAAGACATGTTTCACTAATATTTTAAACAAAATTAAATCTTAATTTATCAGTCTACGAATTTATTTGTGTAAAAATTATGCTAGTTTGTAGAGACTCATTTTAACAAATTATTATAAAAATAGTTAAATTTTATTTACTATAGAAAAATTAGAGATCCAGAGAGAGTCGATATTCTGTATAAATGACTATTCTGTGGTTACACAAATAAATTCATAGATTATTAATAAATAAAGATTTAATTTTGTTTAAAATATTAACGAAACATGTCTGTATAGCAAAATTTACGTAATGGTATGATGATTATGTTGAATATTTTATAATTAATTTTTCTATTGAGGACAATTCATAGTAGTATAAAACTGTTACACCTCCAGCTAGAGTCGGATCTCTGTATATTTATTACTCTATGGCTGTAACTATTCTAAATTCGATCGTGTATTCACTTTGGTCAGCCATTTAAACTGTTTTTAAATTTAAATAAACTTTTGTGTAGTTATCACAGTATTAAAATCATAGAGTACAAATAGAAAGTGTTCCCACAACTGTAAAGAATTACGACTGACGAGACCCAAAAAGGTCGAAACCGGTCTCGTAGTGGCTTTGCTGGTGAATAAAAAAATTAATTTATATACTGTACATATGTATATATAAATGATTATTCTGTGATTAAAACAATCGACAAGCAAAGTTCACTCACAGAAGTCAATCAGAGAATCACTACAATCTTTCTCTCTGTCAAAATTTATTTTATGTTTATTGCTCGTAGGAACTTATGAACACCCTGTACACCTATTGGGTCACTTCTCTTTTTTGGTTTTATAGAACTAGGTTATCACATTATATAGCAGTATTGTTAAGAATAGTAATTACATTTTGGACTCTTTACATTCAGACTACTTATAGTCCAGTCATTCTAGAGAGTCCAATCTCAAACTAATGGTTTCACAAGGTTTTTCAGCGGTTTTAATATTATCTCACAAGTGTTCTATATAACATACTAAAAGTCCTCCTTGGGAGAAGTTCTGAAAATCATCCAACAATGGACGTTCCTATGTTAATTTCCTATTCCTTAAAAAATTATATTTTTCATGTTCATCTAAATGGCTAACCAAATTACAGTAGGTATTGTCTTTGGATGATGGTATAAGCATTAAATAAATTGGTGTGGTTCTATGTTCACAGAAAATAATTTTAAAAAAAATATCTTATGTTATTTATGTCAAAATTATACCACGCCATTTTTTAAATGATTTATTTTTTTATTTTTTTAATGTAAATTTAAACAAAATTACAATTGGAAGGCCAGAGGCTGCCAAAACGGCAGATCAAAGCTGGCCCCTATAAGTAAATTACAATATTTACAATATTAAGATAACATCAGTGTCAGATTATAATACATATGCAGCTAAATAAAAATATATATAAGGCAAATTAATGTAAATTAATAATGAGAACCACCATTTTTGGATAATTTCCAGAACTTCTCCAAGGACTTTTAGTATGTCATGTAAAACATTTGTGAGATATAAAAACCGTTGAAAATCCCTGTGAAGCAATTGGTTTGAAGTTCGACCTTATTTTACCACAGAATGACTGGACTATTATGTGATTAACAACATGATACAAAATTTCGCATTATAGAAATATTTAATATTCCAATAATTTTCTCTCATAGAAAAAATTATTCACCCGATCAAGTAAATATTAAATTACTGTCATCACAAATAGCTAGAATATCATGATAATCTTTTTTCGTGTATGTCTGACCATAAATATTTTTTAGCCAATAATTATGTCCATATCTCAGAAAAGAGACGTTTACCAATATGTAGTATAATTTTCATAAACTGTTTCTAAGTTAGCAATAAGAGCATTTGAATAAAACTGGAATAAAACTTTCTTACGAACTCAGGTGATTATCTTTTATTTATACGATAACTTTGTAAAAACAACATTATCAATGAATGTTGTAAATAATTTCATTCATCCATATTTCAATGGCTGCTATATGTACTGAAACAAATTGTGGAAACCTATTTTTAGATAATGTGATTTTAGATTTTATGGTCAGCCCTCTAAGTAGGTGAAAATAAATACAAATGATATAATATTTTTTTGGTGCTGGTAATAATGGAATAATAAACTTAGAGTAAGTTGGTTCCATTTAATACCCTATTACCTTTAATATTCTACAATTAGCTACAGTATTCAGCCTTTGGAAATGCACAGTTTGAATGTTATGCGACGAAGCTTACCTAAACTGTAGAATATCTTCATTTTCATTATTCAAATTTCAAAGCAAGCACCAAGAATAACACCATATCTAAAAAGAATTTGGATGTGTCCCGTCTATACAATAAATTTTCGTAGTTCAATCTGTAGCAGCCAATACCTGTACCTAGTTATTTACATGTATTTACATGTATATATCAAATGAAAGCCGTAAGGGGTCAGACACATTGTTTGAAAACAATATATTGGGAGGTAATTTTTCCTTCGTCATTTTCAACAGATGCAACTTGGATACATTTAACATTTACACAAATAAAATTCACATTTTTAAAACCAATATTGAATGAATTTCGTGCTATATTTAGATTGTACCTACCCCAAAGATAATCCATTGTTCATCAAAACAGTTATTTTAACTTTAAAATCTATTGCTAGAGGTTGTGTGCAAACATTTAAGCAAAACTATTAAATTAGGTACTAAAGGTATCATCAAATAACAGGATGTACACCTCCAAATTTACGTAAAAGAATGAGAAGGCCTAAATTTTAAATCGGCGTCCTCAAAAAACGAACAAACCTCTTCAATTTTTTTTGCTAAACCTAATTGAAGTATTCTCTATCGTTTTATGCAAATGAAGCTTTGCATCTGGGTTTGGTTTTGGGGTAAAATTAACCCCAAAAATCAAAGTCAGATTATTAATAAATGCATAGAAAATAAAAAGAACAAAAAATGCCTTAACTATGACCGTTTTGAAAGATTTTTGGGACACTTACAACACGTTTCTGCTCATGAAATTATTATTTTTGGTCAAAATAGATAAACGTGAATAACTTTGGCTGAGAGTGCAATTTGGGTGCCGTGTTCATCCAAATGTATTCTGTAATGGTCAATAACTAAGGAATAGAAAACTGTAGAACAAGTCCGTATTCAACCACTTAACGTCAGTAACAACTTTAATATAGCATTCTGTCACCAGCGGTAAAAATATTAAAGAACAATTAATTCTATAAGAAACGAGCTTGGATTGCTGTTAATTTTTCTGTCATTATAGCAGCAAAACACAAGAAAGAATATTTGTGCAGCTGTAAATTATTTACATTGGAGATGGACGCGTTTAGCCGACTTAGGCTTTAAGGGGTTAAATATCAGAATTTTATGAAGTTATTTTTTGAATTTCCAATCAAAATAAAGCCTAATTATTGTTCAGTTGCCAAGAAAGCAATTGTTTGTTTTTTAAATTAAGTTTTTCAGCTTAAATGATCATTTTAGTATTACATGCGTTACTCATCTTTTCAAGTTGTAGATAATTTATGAAATTTTATAAATACATTATTAAGTCTGTGTTCATTAAATTTAGTGTGCATCAAAACCACAGATGCCTATCGGTTTTAATTAGGATTCTGTTTAACTTTTGGTACTTTCTGATATTTACAAATGAAGTTCTTACAGTGCATTTAAGGTACGGGGCATTCTGTAAAGTAATTTTATATATAGGTACAACATAACTCTAATTAAATCCGATTGAATCTGTGGTTCAGTATACTTACTAAATATTATCCTTTTTTGACAGCCGAACAATGATTCTGCTTTATTTGGATTGGAAATTTAAACTATAATTTCATAAAATTTTGATATTTAAATACGGACATACCTACAAGTATATTTTGAAGAATTTTTTGTTCCGTTAGTTGCCACGTAATCGGTAAAAGTTATTGTCCATTCACAGCATTCATTTGGATGAACATGTCACTCAATTTTCGTTGAAATTTAACACCCTCAAGTTTTTATCTATTTTTACCAAAAATTATCATTTCATTGAATTTAAATTGTTTATCAAATAGTGATCGCTGCTAAATGAATAGAAAACAACTGCTTTGGATCCCAAGATATTAATAGCATTGAATTTTCATCTGTAAAGCTTTTACTATTATCAATTGTGTATAAAACAAAATTGTGTTCTAACTGAACTTTTCTGTATTAATTTTCATTTTATTAAACACATTTAAATCTATTATAGTATAAACGTATTGAATGAACTGTGGTTAGTATGTTTGACAAAAAATCTTTGAAAACAGTTAAAATTAAGGGAATATTTTTGTTCGTTTTGATTTTTGGGGTCAAATTTACTTCAGAAAAAAACCTAGATGCAAAGCTTCTTTTACATAAAACGATAGAGAACATTTCAAATTATGTTTAGCAAAACAATTCAGGTTTGTTCGGTTTTTGAGGATCCAGATTTGAAATTTATATGCCTCCTAATTATACTATGTAAATTTGAAGTTGTAAATCCTGTTATTCTAGTGGTCCTTGTGTAGCAGACATATTATTAATAAATACGGGAAAATAGATTTTTTAAATAACTACAATATTACAAATGTTGAAATTACAAGCATTTATGGAATGTTTAATTTTTTTTACATTGAATGACTGTTTAAGAAAGGTACTATTTGACCTTATTGATTGAATCCAAACTTTCCCTGACAAAAAGTCATTACAACTAATTTATAAATTCCGGAACAATTTTTGTAAATGCATTATTTGCTTTGTCAAACTACACAATATTAAATTACTTTTAGATCTAGAAATTCTGTAAAACTCTACATATGCGACGACGCGTATTTGCTCAACTTTGTTTTAATTATATAAACAATTATTAACCAAAAATCAATGCATGCCCATCACTCTTAGTTGTCCTTTTTAATAGACCCAAACCTGTAATTAAACACAATTATTTGTTTCCTAATTTGTGCTCATTTGTTTCCATAGGTATGTCATATATATTTCCATTCATGAAACCTCATATTACTGTTTCTATTTATAGGTACCTACCTACACTGAAAAAATATTTTTGATTTCACAACATACATAACATTATTGGTATATAGAAATCAAAAGGTCATTTTTCGAATCTTTATTATGGGAAAGTTTAATTTCTTTTTTCGGTTCACTCTTTGGTAGTCTTATTTCTTTTTTTGTCTGGTTAAACTTTTGCCTTCTGTAGTGTTTTTTGTTGATTTCTGTATTTGTGCCAATTTAGTTTGTTGATTTTTATATCGATGATTTTTTGTACTTTATATCAATTTTGTTGATTGTTGTATAAAAAAGACTTTATGATCTTTTTGTATTTATTTTTTTTCTTTTTAAAAATAAACGATTGAGAAAGGTGCATCGTACCGAAATATTTCGAAAAATTAACTTTTTAAAAATTCTCTAAATTTTCCCAGAATATTAACTATTTTAATCAATATGTTTTCTCACTCTGTGTTTGGAAAATTAAAGGAGGGGCGTGCTCCCCGGGCGCCCTCTCTTTCTGGCCGAATCTTCCATTGTAACTATAAATACATACCAAATGGTCAATGTTGTGAATTCATAAAAAACAGTAAATTTACAACATTCTTTGTAATATTACAACATAGTATTGTAATAATTTTTCTCAATGTATATCAATAGTCCTAAAGACAACTCAACAACTTTTGAAGAATAATGGCATTGATTTCTTTGATAACAGCCAATGGCCTTGTAATTCGCCTGATCTAAATCCATATTTTCACATAGATTTAGATCAGGAGAATTACAAGGCTGTTATCAAATCAATGCCATTATTCTTCAAAAGTTGTTGAGTTGCCAGAGCTTTGAAGCATGGGGCCTTATCATGGAGGAAGGTTAGTATGGGTCTAGCACATTGTCTTCATTATTCAAGAAAGAAATGACTGCTTGCTCCAAGATCATCTCTCAAAAATATTCACTGCTCCACATTTGTTCATTTTCTTTGACTACCCACATCAACTTTACTGAGAAACAAATGAAGATTCCAATGCAGATTGAATGTGCTGTGACCTGTCGATAACACTCATGTTCTTCTATCTCATTGAGTGAAATCACCCATACTCTGTCATTTTGATGGTTAGGTTTTCTACAGATGTAAACGAAGAATTTATCACTTCACACAACATGAAGGAAGTCATTTTCATCCCACATTCTCAGGTACTCATAAAGAAAAGGTAGTGGTGACCTGTGGGATTTCTTGATCACATGGAATGGTTTCATTTTAATTGACTGCATGTATCATTGAATTGTCCTGTGAGAAGGACTTGGACCATCTCTTCTAGCTGTTGCAATTTGTTGCATCAATAGATAGATTTAAATAATATATTGGTTTAAAATCTAAAATTCACAGATAATGGGAATATCTTTGTGCGCCACCCTGTATATGTTTAATCTATCTCCATTAACTTGCTATACAGCTAGGAATTATCAAATCTGCTATATTTGTTATATTTATTCAAATTTTATTTTAAACATTGTGACACAGAATTAACAGTTAAAATTTATATATCTACTATCATGTATTGAAATTCCAATTAAAATATTAAGGTTAGTAACTAAAATCAGTACTTATTCTACAAATAACATACAAATCTTTATAAAAGGAAGTTCAAAAAGCATACATCCATTTTATTTAATTTTTAATCAATGTTGTCTCTGTGATTTATGTTAGTTATTTTTGTGTCTTTGTTTACAAGTAAATAGATCAACAGTTAAATGTATAACCAATATGTTAGATTCACATGTCTTATGTGACCAACTGCTAACATTATAACAAAGTGCTTATTGAGAAAACACCAAAGAAATGAAGTTTATGAACTTTTAAACTTTATTTACAAGTTTTATAAAAAAAAAACAATAGAGGACAATTTGTCATGAATGGTACAGTCGCTTATCACAGCATGGCTTTTGTACCTTCTTTGAACCATGCAACAGAAGATGTGAAAATTGGAACCTGTTCTTGATTGCAATGAGCTGACTGAAATTTTCTTCATAAGTTGTTTGTCTTCTTCATAGCTTGCAGTTTGTTTACATTTTATGTAGCTGTGCTTGATAAATGAAGGTGCCATAGCAACAATATCATCATACAAGTAGTGTATGGTACAATTTACATCAATTTTCTGTTGTTAATAAGCTTCCAATTGTCCTAGTTTACACTCTTTTGCTTGGTTTCCTCTGTGCATTGAAGTGGAAACATAGTTGAAAAAACACATTTTATGAATATATTCACCAAACCATCATGCATCAACATCTTGTGTTGTCAAACATGATTTTGCAAAAGCTGGTGTCTAGACAGGTATGTTATTATAAAAGTTACTTATTTCCTTTAGAGGCAGGATGATATTTTGACAATAAATGCAGGTACACACATTCAATGGTGTTTCTGGAGACAAACAAACATGAAGAGGAACCAAAATTTCAGCTTGGGTATACTGTTTTCAAAAGTGTATATGTTTCTTTCAAGTTCATATATAAATGGTGCTTCTGAATTTTCTGCTTGCCAGTCAAAGACCTTTTAATAATTATATCTTTGATGCCAGGGGCCATTTTGCTTATATCATCAAATACAAAAAGTTCCACAACCTTATTGGTGGCTTCTTCACTGATGCCTCTAGTTCCTATCTTTTAAGGAGTAGGCTGCTCTTCATCAGAATCACCTATTTCTTTGGCTAAATTCTTTTGGCCTTTCTTTTTTCAGGAGAATTTGGTAAAGGACCTTCAGGTGATTAGTTGCACTGCTTAAGGAAGCCTTATGAGAATATAAAGGATTTTTTGGTTTTTGGGAGTAATGCTGTTCTTTCTTGCTTGATAATTTCCTTGTCCTATTCTACTTTTTCTTTGGTAGTTTTCTTTTGCTCTCATGATGCTTCTGTGCAGTTGCTCTTTCTTTGTACTCTTCATATTTATTTTCAGCTTTCAACTTTTCATGTCCTTCAGAAGATAAATGTATATTATTAATAAAAATTATTGATTTTTTGTTTAAATTTACATTATTTGAATTTTAGGCACTTTAAAAAATGTTATTTCATGATCAATCGAGTACTTTGCATAAACAGAAAATCAAGGATGTCATGTGAGAGACTACAAGTCCTATGCTAAAACTTATCAGTAGACTTATTTAACATAACATGGACTCTTGAGCTACTATAATGAATCTTTTGTATGCTTAATAGTGCAGAGTCTAATTTAAAATAACATCAATTTTGTGACTTTCATGACACTTTACACACCTCATACTTTTTTTCATTTATTATTTACAATTTTAAAAATAAGCAAGGATTTACAACTAAGCTTATTGATTTTTCTAAGCAAAAACATAATTGAGACTATTTAGGCTTAAACTTATCATCTGCAGAGCTCATTAACTGAGATTATTAATAATAATAATAATAATTTTATTTAACCACAAATATGTAAAAATACAATCAAAGTGGGGAAGTAACACAAAAATAGAGAAGGAAGAAAGATAGAGACATATGATAACATATACACTAAACTGAAAAGAGATATGTTTTTAATG
>JAUYWI010100616.1:0-11561 GCA_034780595.1 Parotoplana pacifica | reverse complement strand
GTGAATAGCGGCAACAGATGTGTGAAATATTTTGGAACACCTAAAACCTTTGACGAATCAGTCCAGCATTGCCAAAGAAACGGTTATCATCACTTGGCAACAGTACCGAATAAACAAGTGCTCGATGCAATAAAGCCCAACATTAAACAAATGGCTTGGATTGGTTTGACTCGCTTCTATTGGACAGACGGTACCAACTACGATTTTACCTCTTGGCTGCCCGGGAAACCTGATGGATATGCCAAACAATTGTGCGCGGTAGTGTCACAAAAAGATGGCGCAATTGGCTGGGACGATGAACGTTGTTCGGTTCCTCGGGCTTTCTTCTGTCAAATAAGGATGCACACTAAAGGTATGTTTCAGCATATACTTTGACAGTAGCAGCGGGCCGCGGAGTTTTAAAAAGTGGCGGGGGGCGGCCAAATAATGATCACATTTTATTCTAGATTTCTTTAGCATAAAATGCAAAACTCCTTACAAAAATGTATTTATTGAAAAACAATTTTAGGAGCACGAGCAATATATCGAAAATTTAAATGACTAATTTATAAAAAGGCAATTACCACAAAAATATACATTTCAATCCAAACTGTCATTCTACTGGGATTCCCATCGGCCAAAATATGTAACACTGGAGTCACTCAGGTTACAAAAGGATTTTTCTAATTTCGCTAGGTCCAGTCTATCTAACCTCTCTTTCAGTACATGTGAAACAATAAGATTGCTCATGCGTTTCTGGAACATGTTCCATAGCATACAAGTCTTGATTCCCTTAAGAACCCATGTGATCGTTCAGATATTGCTGATGTAGCTGATGCTCTAAGGTGAATCCTCAGCATCTTCTTTGATTCCTGGAAGAAGCTGTTGTATATTCCATTAGAATACGAATGTTGTGAGCACCGAGAGTCTAGTCATGTTTGATGTCCTTGGGGACGACACCCATTAACAAGGATACCTACGACTTTAGTTTTGAAAAATTTACGTCTTCACTGTATAAATTTACAACGTTATCTGGAATACTAACCTCTTTAAAACTGTTGCTTGCATTGATAAAGAGATGCTCACCAGGGGCAAGCTGCTCGACGCGGAAACAGCCCCCCCCTCACTTCCGCCGCTCCTCTTTGATTATAATAAAGTTTAGATTTCTCAGTTTCAAAATAATTACATAACATAGCGTCTGTTCTTCATTATTCAATTCCTGCCCCTGTTTGTACTCTTTCTCTTCAGGCAGTCATATCGAATTTAAAACTTATCTACTTTTTTCTTAAAGAAATAGAGAAATTTCCGTTAACCAATATGCGTGGTAAAAAAATTGTAGTTCATTATTGTTTCAATTAATTTGCTTTTAGGATGTCCTCAACTCTATTCAATTTACGGAAAAGGAATGTGTATAAAATTACATTTACAAGGAAGAACTTTTGATGCTGCTGAAAACAGATGTAAAAATGACCAAAGTCAAATTGCGTCTGTACACAGTGAAAAGGAAATGAACACTCTAACATCTATGATGGCGACACATAATTTGTCAGTTGCCTGGATTGGTCTAAAAAGAATAAATCCTAATTCGCATATGATTCTCACCGAGCGATTCAAATGGGTAGATGGTCAAGCTTTGCAGTATGCACAATGGACGCCTAATTCTCCCAACAACTGGAGAGAAAATGAAGACTGCGTGTTATTATGGACTAAGCCCGGTGGTTATTTTGGTATGGATGACGAACCGTGTTATAGGCGTAATCAATTTCTTTGCGAAAGTAAGTTAATTTTCATTATTTCTAAATTTGGAAAATCCACAAAAGCTTTATCTCAAGGGTCGCAATTGTCATTTTGAAATCAAATTGTTTAAAAATATTCTATTGTGTGGAAATTAATTGCATAGCTATATAGGTAATATATACTTAGTAAAAAGGTGTAAATAATTAAATAGTTTCTAGCTCCGCAATTTTAAATCGCGAGAGTCAAAATTGCTCTATCCATATATGAAATAGTCTGGTAGATATGGAATTGTAACGAGATGCCCGTTCAACTTCTCTTGCAAAATGTAATAAATCAGGAGCCCTACATAGAAAATGTGCGTTTATAGATAATTTACATTTGATAAATGCAATTTTTTATGTCACATACATTTTTATAAAGATACGTAAAGGCTAAATCAATGACATTCAAAATTTAAATTCAAAATTCATACAGCGACCTTTCTACTCCGTCTTCCGACAAAGCAGCCATATCGTCGCCGTGCTTAACGTGGACACCTGATAGACATAGTCATCGACAGCGCAGAACCCCCAACCTCAAGCCATTCAACAACCCGGCCTCCAAGTAGTTGGATTACAAGTTCACACCACTACATACAATTTGTTGTGAGTGCAATATAGTCGAAAAAGGAGCCTACAAAAGACCATATTTATTTGTTAATCGAAAGCTTAGGGCGCTGCCACAAAAATGCTTCTGAAATACACAATATGATTCAAGATGCTTGGCCTGATGATTGCTTTATAGCAGCTCATATTCGTCGAATTTGGATGGAATTTAAAAATGGAGAACGATTGAGTTATGGAAGAACACCAGGAAGTGGGACAGCAACAAGCGGAACTCGAAGGGCAAATATTCAACATGTAAGGCATCTGATAGAAGAAGACAATTCTCTTACTCTCAGATGTATTGCAAATACATTGGGAATAACGCACAATGGTGCAAATAATTCTCTCCGAAGATGAGCGCTGTCGAGATATGCTGGATGCACTTACTTCAAGACTTACGACCAAAAATATAGTTACTATGAAATATCGATTAAATATTCTTTTACTGTCGAAAAGTTAGCGCACGAAACAAAATTGGCTCTTAGATAGGCCCATTCAGACAGCTTGAAAAACTCAAATGGAGCTTAGTCATCGTTGCTATTTCACAGCGAGGCAACCATTACTTCGAATTATTGTCTAGGAATAAAATAAAACTATCGATGCAAATAGATACATTCAATTTCCCGTTAATTTGTAAACTTTTTTTCGAAATATAAGAAATCCTATTTTACCTGAAAATATGAGATTGATCCATGATAATGCGCGACCTCATACTGTCACATCTACGACTGAACACATCGAGAGCAGAAACATAAGATTACTTAGCAACCACCATACTCACCCAATACAAACCTCTGTGATAGGTATTTGTTTCCTAGACTAGAGGCCTTAACAACACATTTTGATTCGGAGGAAGAAATCACCCATTTGTTGACAGAACAGCTTCAAAATTTTACTGAAGCACGAATGAACATAGCGCTTCAAGATTGTATAGCTCACATGAGGAACATAATTGAGAATGAAGAAAACTACTGTTGAACATTTTAAAACATGAATTGAACATTGTTATAATTGTTGTAATTTTAATTATTGTAAATTGACATTTGTAAATAAATTTTCTATAAACGCGCATTTTCTATGATATAAATAATTTACATTTCTATGATATAAATAATTTACATTTCTATGATTACGAGTACAGTAGGACCTCGCTGTTGCAACCCACTACTATAGGACGTTAGCATTTATGGCTGGCGTGTGATATTAGAAAGCAAAGAAATAGATTAAAATAAAAAAAAGTTTAGCTCGCACTAAGGAATGGTATGAAGGCTCTCGCCCTTTTACATAGATATAATTGATATTTTAAAATGTTAGGGCTAACACATTCAAAATTGAAGAATGCATATATTGTGTTAGATGTCTGCTTTTTCTTCAGAATTACTCGACATTTAATAGGTATTTGTTTTCAGATGTTTAATGACTTTGTTTGCTCTAATATTATTTGCTCTAATGTCATTTATCTAAAAACACAATACCTAAGTGAGAGCTAACGTTCAATTATGATTTCAACTAACACAATTTGACGTTTTAAGTCTTTAATAATTTCAATTCTTTTTGTAATGTAACAAATGAAAAATGGCATAACCATGTCAGTACATTTGATTACAGATCAGCTTCAAAAACTCTTTGGAACACCATAAAACACATTAATAACAACTCTCAACAAAAATATCCAAATACTTCAATCACCTTCAAAAATAACATAACAGAAATCAATGACAAAAATATTGCAAAACAGTTAAACAAAAAACTTACCAACTTTCAAAAACCAAAATCATGCAAAGAATCATACAAAAAATTATATCAACAAGTTACCCAAACAAATCATTCGTCTATTCACCAATAAAGAATTAACATCTCTCATCAAACAATAAAAAACTCAGCCTCTCTAAGATCAGACAATATATCCATGATTCATCTTAAATAATATATTGTATATTACTTTTAATACAATAGATTGGTAATCTAATTGGATGTTGTTACAGTTTCGGTTTCGGTTGTGTATGGCAAAAGTATGCTATAGGCTGTGCAAACCGATTTAATTTTTTTTATAAATTATGATAGAATATGTCTACTACTTATTTCTACTACTATCAACAGATTTCAATCAAACCTCTTCACCTTACAGAATACTCACTCCAACTCTAGACCTTACAAAAGCTTTTGATACAGTAAATATTCACATCCTCTCACACAAACTCACTAAATCATCTTTACCAAACTGATTGACAAAATACATCTCAAATTACATGCATGGCAGAAAACAACAGGTAAAGTTTAACAATATCATCTAACCCCATCGCAACATCCACTATGGTGTCCCACAAGGCTCCGTCTTGTATCCCACACTCTTCAACTACTACATGAATGACATACCCAAACAACAAACTCCAAACACATACCTCACACAATATGCCGATGACATCACCATACACACATATGGAATTAACATTTCCACACTTGAATACAGAACACATAAATACCTCAACATTCTCCAAAGCTACTTAATCTAAACAACCTACCTCTCGAGACAACACAGAACTATACTTGCACAGCTACGCAGTGACTCATGTCATTTACTCAACCAATTGCAAAACAAAATTAATCCCAATGTAGCTAACATTGTCCACCATGCAAGCAATCACTCCACAACACATTACACATATTTAACTGTCCACATCACCCTACACACTTGAATGTCTCTGACCTATGGTTAAACCATTATAGGTAATCAAATTCATAACCCACACTGGGAGGACTACCCTTTTTTTTACTAAGGATAGTGGCTACGACAACAACAACAACATAGTATAGGGTATGATGGCAGTTTATAGAAATATGATTTCATAAAAATGTGAATACGTTCATTATTAAGAATTTGAATAAATATTAGTTTCCTTTGATAAAGAGTGAAATTCATATTGAAAATATTTTTATTAAACAACTCACTCGATTTGCAATTTTGCTTTCCATCATTTGAACTCAATGTAGATGATAATTTTCTTGTAGTATTATGTATTTTTGGTGTAAATCCTAGTCTCGAAATTTTATCTACATCATTTGAGGATTTTAACTGCTGTTTACTGAGTTTTATTGGTGGCTTTCTTTTATTATTTAATTTGACTCTAGGAAAATATGGTTCATGTTCCCAGTCAGAAGTTTCATAAAATTCATCAGCATCGCTTTTGCAATTTAACTGTGTCTTTGATGACTGGTCTAGTTTCATTTTATTCAAACTAACTGTTACAATAGATTTCGACTGGTCAGTTGCCATTAATAACTCTTGAACCTTTTTGTTCGTGTGCTCAAATTCTGATTTGTCATTGCAAACCCCTAACGTTGATTCTGACTCGTTGGTAATCATTACAATTGGCAGCTGTTCTGCTTGATTTAAAGCATCCTTTGTTGCCTCAATAGTATCTTCTGAGTTAACAGAATCAGTCTGTGACATTTTTGTCTCTGCATTGGAACTACTGTTTCTGGCTTTAGCTTTTGATTGAAATAGCTTTAAAATATTTGTTACAGTTTTTGTTTTATCTTCACTTATCTTAGAGTTATTAGAAGAAATGCTATTAGAGTTGTCAACAATAAAATTCAGCATTGGAGTTTGACTTTGAGTAATAATTGAAGATGGTTTTAGTACGTTAGTTTCTGTTTGTAGACGTGGAAAAGGTTTCTTATGTGTTATGCTTTTAACTGGGGGTATTGTACCAATTTGTTCCATGTCGGTCACTAAGGGAGATTTAATATTTTCAGATGCATTTTTCCTCACTTCTACAATAGCAGAATCACTTTTCAAGATTTGTTGATTAGCTAAAGGTTCATATAATTCAGTGGTAATTGGAATAATCTGAAAATTACAAGTCGTTTCATTGCTATCATTTGCTGTGATTGAGGATATTGATTTTAAAGTTGGCACGAGGCAGTTAGTTGGCAATATATCGGTCGTAGAATTAGAATTTGATGTAGTAGGCACAGTATTAGCTAAATTGTTAATTTTATAATTCTGAAATCGAATTTTAAATGAATTCGGCAAGGGATAACCTCTACATAATGTCATTTGAATATATTCACCAAATTGTACACGATGTAGCAGCTCTACCAAATCAGCTGGTGTATAACCCAAAGTATTTTCATTTTCAACACTTACAATAATGTCGCCTGGCGCAAGCAAGTAGCGTTGTTTAGAAAAAGATCTCTGAGTAATTAAACTCTTATCGGAAAATGTTCTTTGTAGTAATTGCTTATTATCAAAATAATTATGGTTCGATGAATTATCATTCGTTGAAATAGTAACATTTGTGGCTGATGAGTTCTTTTTGAAGTGATTATTTGAATTCAATTTGTCATCGAACGGAGTAGCAAGAATTCCACTTATTTGTAGAAAATGAGGTTGTAGACTCTCCAAACTTCCAATAAAACTGAATCCAAAACCATGTATACCCTGTAAAATTAATATATAAAAATTTATTCTTATTTTGCTGGTAAAAACTGTGCATTGTGTTCGTATTTTATAAAAAGCATTCGGTGTCATTGGTTGAAAGTTTGATTTTTTAGAATGGATTCAAATTTGATCACAAACAAATTCATAGTACTTTTTTTCCCAAAAACTATTGATTTTATAGACATGTGCAGTACTCATGCATTTTTTCATACAATTATAAGACTTTGTATGCAGGTAGTTGTATATGGAGGCGTTTAATATTAGTGTCCTGAGGACCATAGACATCATAAATGTGCCATCACATTTGTGGAGACCAAAAATTTCTTATATCTTTTATATATCAAATAATTATTAAAGTGTTCATAACATCGTTTTACAGTGCATAGATACATTTGTAGTGGAGTCCAATTTCAGGCACGTAGGAATGTAATTATTAGGGTGGCTGACTGTTGACTAAAGAGCACACTTTTTATAGGTATGTATATGAACTGTTAATTTTATAGATTTCGTGTAAATATAAACATACCTACATATATCTAAATAATCTTTTAGCAATGTCATCAACTTTGGATCGTATTTATGTACTTTTATATATTGGAAACACGATAAAAAATGCTGGTTGATTACAATTTATTTTTTATTATGGCTTAATAATACAAATTTGTCACATGGAAGATAACAAATAATGAAACACAGGGAATGCATGATGTGCTGCTATAAGTCGACAGTTAGTATTTTACCAACGTTCAAATAGTAGTATGTACTTAAACCTATTAAGCATACTAGGTTGAATGCTTTTTATAATACTTTATGAATAAAGTTAGGGTCATCATTACCTATGAAAAATATATTTTACCAAAATAGTGCTCACACCTTTCATTCCTTCAAATAAATTGTTCAGCAATCATTTTAATGTCAATATTGGCTGTTTTCGTTTTGTGTACATGAGCAATAACGCAGTAGTTTAAACGAGCTTGCGTCATTGTAGCTCTGAGATATGTTTTGATTCTTCTCAGTGTTGAGAATGCTCTTTCCGATGTTGCTGATGTTACTGGTATTGTTTTATACAATACTAAACATTTGTATATCTCTGATAGCAGAGTCTTCAAAACCACTTGACTATTAAAAGCATCGCAAATAGTTAAAATTTTTGTCACTTTTTTATTTTTTTATTTTCGAAAATCTGTTGCAGCAATGGCATTTGAATTTTTAAGCGATCTGTGTCTATATCCCGTGAATATATTTCCAGAAATAAGTCTGGAATGGTGATATCGTTGCTATTATTGGCACCGGAGAGCAAAAATGTCTCGATATACGTAGTAAAAGGGCACTTAGCAAATACATGAAATATTTGGAGGGGGGCTATCAGATACTTCAGCCCCCGCAACAAAAATATTGGGGGGCCTGCAGCCCCCTCAGTCCCCATGTTCCTACGTGCCTGAATTTGTGTCGTAGCGATTATCCATCTCAAATCTCATTGTGGCTGAGATCAAACTTTAAAAATGGTAAATTGACTTGTAAACAATATTTACATATTTTCTATATCAAACTGATTTCAAAATGTTACAAACACTAATTTACTTTGTATGTCTACTTTTCTAGTTAGTTCCATATGTGCCATAAGGCGCATTCAGCCTTTAATTTCATTGGTCAAACTTAATATTGTAGATATCTCAAAAATAGAATACTTTATAAATTAATGTGGCTTCAAAAAGTATTTCTAACATCATTTTACAGCGTTTTATCATCTTTTCCCTGAAAATTTTTTTGGTGGAAACACAATTATCTTAATTTATAAATTTATGCCCCCATAGCTAAGAAATTTTGACTATTTGATATAAACTGTCATTGAATTAGCCTTACATTTAGCAACTGTTGGGGGACTAGCAGACTAAGCATACTAGGTTGAATGCTTTTTATAATACTTTATGAATAAAGTTAGGGTCATCATTACCTATAGAAAAATATATTTTGCCAAAATAGTGCTCACACCTTTCATTCCTTCAAATAAATTGTTCTTACATTTAGCAACTGTTGGGGGACTAGCAGACTAAATGAAAACATATTTTATCTTTTGTCCAAATTGGCCCATACCGTTCTTTCTGTCTGTCTCTGTATACTTAAATTACTAGATCCACATTGCATTATATCAACAATTTTCATTTGAAGCTTTATTTAAAAACTAGTTTTTATACTTTTGATAATAACTCAGTAACGTAGCTTCTTAAATATTTGGGTTTAGTTCAAGGTAAATTTTCCTATTTAAAAATAAGCAATTTGAATGAAAATCAATTTAGTTGCGATTTCATATTTAATATTAATAAAATAATATTAATAAAATTGTTTGACTCTTATATCTTATAAAAAATATAAATAAAAGTTAGATTTAATAATTTGCATTAGTAATAAAAGTTGAACTAGATAAGATAAATCACAGATTAAAAATAAAAGAAACTTACATAAACTAGGATTAGAAACTGAGATTTTAAAATCAAATATTTTCTACTCTGTAGTCTATTTATTATATCGTATGAAGCAGTTTATTTTAGAATAATATATTTAACATATAATGTTGATTTTAAAAAACACAAATAAATTTAACGATGCCTCCATATCTAAAAGAAATGAAACATATATGTTTTATTCCTTTTAAATATGTTCTTTATATGAAAAAGTGATTGAATTAATACCTGCCGTACAATTATAGATGTTTTTGGTGAAAATTATTAAATGATAAATATTATCAAATAGGAAGGTTTACTTTACGAGTACCTACAGATGAAATTTGAGACATTTAATCGTTTTTGCTAAATAATTAACTTCCTCATCTCTCGAACGCTGTCTTATAGGGGTGGTGTATGAGAGATATGATGAATAGATGTGCTTTTGTTGCCAACGTTTGGTCAAGCCATGTATAGCTTTTTTTCTGAATCGTATGCGCATCTTTTTTAAAAACCATACTAATGCTGCCACAAAAAAGTATAAAGACAGAGTTACAATAGGAACTGAGAAGTAATGTACATATATACTTACTTATCATCCACTTTTTCAGAATAGCCATGGCTTAAGCCATATAGAAGCATTTTGCTCTTTCCTACCCCCCTCTAATACGAGAAACGTACAAAGATAATCGTGTTGCCAGAGTCATCACTAAAATATGGTAACAATACACACTACGTGTGCAGCCAATTTTCTCAAAGTCATCAATATTTCTTAAATCGTCGAGAAAGTGATTAAGAACATTTTTCAATCGTCTGATAGACTGAAAACGAAATTAGAAAATACTATAGATTTAACTTTGAAAATGTTAAAATGTCTTCATCATAGAACTTCCAAACTACTTCCTCAGTCTTCCATGGAACTGGTTTCACTATTATGTTTTTTTGACAAAGAATGAACGCTGAAATCAAGAATGAGAAAGTAAAGAACACCAACAACTTGAATACGGAAATCTGAAATACAGTCACCATCTACAATGATAGTTTATATAGAATTCTAATCAGATCTTTAGATCTTTATGCAAAAAGGGTTTGGAAGAATCTCGTAGAGTACGCAGAAAACTAGCAAGTTCCAATGGATTTCAGCGTACTGTCGTTACAGCAAATAAGCTGTCATAAACAAACACCAACGCAATAAATCCCGAATTCTGTCTAATCATGAACATTACAACTATGCAACTTATTGATTCTTTCTTATGATTATCATCAAGAAAAGTCCTTTGGTGCTAAATGAAGAGTAACAACAGTTCGGCACTCCGAGCAATGTGCTGCGCCCTTGTGATGACCGCTACTCCGGGTTTGTTTACATCAAGTAGCTTGCGAAATACATACAACTTTCCCGCATCACAGGTGAATGGATCGGTTGCTGCTGCTGCTAATTCTTGCCGGATGTGGAATTCAGCTGAGTCCCATTGTCCACTTTCTTGGTCCTGTGGAACTTTTCCAATCAAGTCCTCCACTTTGTCCACTGTGAAAAAGTCGAAGGAGTCGAGTTTATACAAACCCCAGAGGAGCAATCAGTAAAAAGAGTGTCAGTCACATTACCAATGCGCTAGATGTAGCTACCGCACTAAAAGTCTGACAATGAATTTTACCTCTTACCCCAAAGTTCGTCTGAGTACCAATTCTAATCAGGTTTTAAGCAATTATATCGGTGATGAAGAAAAAAGAAGGAAAAGAGATAAAATTGGAAAAATCTATTAGCGTCAGCGGAACAAATGGTACAAATTTAAAACCAAAGCACTGTTAAACTTTAAAATAAGAGGGCTTAAAATGATCCATTTCAACGATCTTAAGTTCAATAGACAAAACTGAGCTTTACCAATTGACTTTGATATATTTCTAAAAAAATTAGGCATCTAATAAAACACAATTAATTGAAATTTAAAAAATCTATATTCTACATGCACCAATCAAAAAGCAAATTATTATTGTTTCCAAAAGTATACCCTTATGAGTAAATAAAATAACTAATTTTTCGGTAATAGGGTCATTTTTAGCAACCGAATTCGGTAGATTGTCTACCACTATCAAGCATTAGTAAAGATAAAAGAGTAAAAAGTAAAATTAAATTAATTAAAAAATTAAGTTATTAAAGTTATGAAAAGAATTGCGCCATCATTATACCTGAGTGTTGTGCTGTTATTATTAGTTATATTCTATGTTCCTAACCATTATAGATGTTATAATTTCTATTAAATAATAATTCATTATGTCTATACTTATATTTGAAATTTGAAATTAAAAATAAGATTAATA
>JAUYWI010100605.1:0-11562 GCA_034780595.1 Parotoplana pacifica | reverse complement strand
GACAATTGTATGGAGTATAGCACTATATGGAGCGGAAACCTGGACATTGCAAGAAAAAGACAAGAAGAAAATTGAAGGGCTAGAAATGTGGATTTGGAGAAGAATGCAACAACATGGAAAGACATGAAAACAAATCAAGATGTACTCCAACAAATCAAAGAAAAACGCAGCATGTTGGAAACAATAATCAGAAGAAAGATGAATTGGATTGGATATACATATGTATAATACGTGAAGGAATGGTCAAAGCAATTCTTTACGGTCGATTTCTAGGGAAACGTGGAAGAGGAAAACAAGAAAGGGGATGTTAGAAGAATTCAAACCAAACACCTATAGAGAATTGAAGGACCGGACAGCAAACCGAGGATGGAGAAAGTGAATGCCATAGAATTCAACCTAATAAATTGATTCGGTAGACCACACTATAGATAGATTATAATATTAATAAATTGTACAAGTTTATTTATATCGAAAGTTTTATATACTTCTTTGAATCGTCTATCTTTGGTGTTGGATCAGATTCTTCTTTGTAATCACTCAAATACTGATTTTTATTTATGAGTGATAAATTTATGATTTTGATAGTTAAATTTGAATTGATTTCTATGTTTTATTTTATGTTTTCCTGATGAAGAATTATTACGTAATTCGAAATATTTGCCAAATTTATTTGTGGTCTATTTAAATGAAAGATTGCTTTTAATCGTACCTAAAAAATCCCAAATCGATATTTTCGGGTATCTTTAAGTACTACCTACATATTAATAAATGTATAAAATATAAATAAACCCACAACTGAAAAAATGTTGTTTTATTCCTTTAAAATTATGATAATAAATTACAATTTTATACATTGTAATAACCAAATTAACAAAATTTAATAAATGGATAAAATATATATTTACTAATATAGTTATTCTATGTACATGAAGTAATTAATCCAAAGATATTTAAGGGTGGCAAAATATGACGCACTGTGCCATCTTTAATCTTTACAAATTACAATTTATTTCATCATACTACTTGTAATTAGTAGCGCAGAAACAAATCAATTTTTTGGCTTTCTCTATCACCATTTTGTGGTACCAATCAAAATGGTGGAATTAGCACTTCTTTTAGTACGTTAAAAGCGTAAAGTAATATATTTTGCCACCCTAAACTAAATTAGGTTAACAAAATCAAAGTTAGATAAAATCAAGTACTGCAAAATAACAACAGTTGTGCTGAATAGGATAAAAACTTACAAAAAATATTAAATTGAGTATCATTACAAAAACTAAGATTATAATAAAAAATAATTACAAAACGATACCTCTAAGATCTCCCTTTGTTGGAGTTTTTTTATATTTTAAACAATATTTTCACTTTTAATATTCCCAAAATACATGTGTACGACCTTTTTTTTAAATTTCCAAACAATTAAAGACCACAATGTCAAAAGTGTGTGTTCCCTAAACAAGCGAAATCATTTTTGGGTGCTAACTCTCACTATAAATATTAATGTCATTACATTTTTTTTAGATAAATGATATTCTAAAATATTAGAGTTAACAAAGTCTAAATACTATTTGTAGAAATTACTGATAGAACCAATGTCCTTAATTTTGCTTATTAGCTACTCAAAAATTTGAATTCATAGTATTTATTTTCAGATGTTTATTGACTTTGTAAGTTGCAATGTAATCAAATATCTTTAAAATGATAGTTATAAAAGAAATGTTTTTTGCTATGCCATATTCGTGCCCTAGCGAAGGTAGCTAAGTGAAAAAATTATTAGAAGAAAATTCATATACATATATGGTAACTAAGGTTTCATGCTGTCTTAATACCCATAAAAGCATTGTTATATGGGATATATTTGTAAAAAAAAATCATTAGTGGCGTCTGTAGCAGCAGTTCCTAAGAAAACAGTATGATTTTACATGGTCAAATACCTATTGTAAAAAATAGCTTGTATCTATGCCATATTGGTGACCATAGCAACAATTGCTAAGTAAAAAGTTAATTAGTGGAAACTTCATATATGGTAACTAAGGTTTTATTTGGTCAAATACACAAAACCATTGTTATATGGGATGAATTTGTTAAAAATACATGTCGCAATGTAATATTGGCCGATAGCAACCTCACAAATATAAGACTGTAGATTCTTATTCATCACTCCAAAACTAGTCTAAGTGCCAAATAAAAATAGGTTAATGGTTAGACTATGATATTGGTGCTGAAGAAGGAGAAAAGAGACAAAAAAGTTTTTGAAAATGAATTTTGGATAAAGTATGGTTTTATTTTCTATACCTATATAGATAGTGACTAATTAAATAATATTAGAGATAGTATTGAGGAATAATATTAGTAAAATTAAAATAAAACTACCTACTTAGTTTTAAATTGAATAATAGTTAGTCACCTGTTCGTTTATTGAAAGACTAAGAAAGTTTTAAGACATAACTTTGACCTCACCCAATGTATGAAATGTAAATGAACTAGAAACGAAATCCATCACATCAAACTTGCTTATTTTCCTCTAGAGACACGATTCTATTTATGCCAATTAGCGCGCTAGCATTTTTGGGCCAAAATAGAGAAGAAAATACACGTGATAATTATATCTAATGTCATTTAAAGTTAGATTGACAAAATTTTAATTTGTATCCAAAATAATATTTTATAGTGTCTTAGCTTTCGAATGATGTATACATGGTTACAAACAACATATAAGTGTCTTAATTTCTTTTTGGAAAACAACTAGTCTGACCTTGTTTTACAATGTTGTATGTTATTTACAGTCTGTTTTCTATACCGTCTGCTGGATTTCTCTCGTGTATCTCCTAAACTACTTGACCGATTTTGATAAAATTTGACACACTTACTTACCATGTGAAGCTGAACAAATGGCATAAATCTAAAGTCATGAAAAAATTCCACTTTATAATGAGAACAGGTAAAAATGGCCAGTTTTCAACGATCCTATACAGCCCATTAGGCAAGGTGAACTAGGGAGCTAACAGCTAAATTGTCATTGGTTTAGGTAATAGGTATAAATTCAAATCAATTTATCTTCTTTGATAATAAAATAAGTAACTATATTCCATTTCAATGGAAATTATTTGTACATAATCCATGTTTGATGAATAAAAAATATTAGGAATGATTTCATAATCTCCAACAGGAATCAAAATAAATAATAATTAAATATATAAACAGTTAAATAGAAAAATCACAATTATTCAAAATGACTAATAGACTGACAGTGAGATTTCTGAATGAAGTGTGATTACAGTAAGTATATGTGACACGAAATAAGAATTATTAAAGCCTGGTACACACCAAAGCTTTACCAGTTCAACTGGACTTCTGGTAGTTCACACCAAAATCCAATCTGGATTGACTCTCGAAAATGTTGTCACACAGAAATTCTACCGCGTTCAAACAGAAGGTTGGTATGTACTGTCAAAAATAGTTACCTAATGTCAAATAACCTGTCAATTAATATCCTCATAAATGTTGATCTTATTGTTTGGTCTAAATGGATCCAGAAGTACAAGATAAACTGTGATCGAATCACTTTCTGAACGGCCAGAAGACGCGGCTTGGAGAACGTATGATTGACGCCCAGAAAACAATATACCTGTGTTTCATTGACTACACAAAAGCGCTTGACAAGGTCAAACATGAACCGCTCATGGAATTTTAGAACAGCCGGACATTCGGAACTTGTATTGGGACCAAACAGCAGGTGTTCGCATCAAAGGTTAATTACGGAAATATACCCAGATAAAGCATGGAGTCCGACATCTTTTTACCAGACTTGTTCATTTTGTACGGAGAGATGATCTTACTTCACCTGGAAGAAATGCCCGGAATTCAAATTAACTGTAAGATGATAAACAATCTTAGATATACAGACGAAACGGTCTTGGTGGTGGAAACACAAGAAGATCTACAAGCACTGCTGAACAAGGTAGTTGAAATCAGAGCAGCACATGGGTTAAACATTAATGCAGATAAAACTTTCTGCATGGTCATGAGCAAAACAAAAGCGGAAGGATGCGAGTTACAAACAGAGGGCAAAGTCATCAAACAATAAACAAGTTTCAATTACCTCTGAAGTTATTTCATAAATAATGGTAGGTGTGAGTTTGAGATCAGGAAAAGAATTGACATGGCTAAGAGCACGTTCTGGAAATTGGATTTCATCTTGCGAGATCGTAATACTCCTATCTCTCTTAAACCACGTCTGCTAAACTGTTGCGTTATGTCGATCCTGACTTATTGGGAGAAATCACCATATGCAATTATATTTTAGACCTGGACAATGACCAAATCAGATATCGGCCGTTTACAGAAATGTAGTTTCTCAGTTGCATGCTCGGAGTGCCACATACTGCACACGAAACAAATGAAAGTATTTTACAGAGGGCAGGAACAAAGAGATCACTGATTGATAATATAAGAACAAGACAAGCATGTCATGAGAAAAGGTGTAATTGAGACATTGGCTGTGACTGGCAGGATTCTTGGTAAAAAGGTGTAGAGGTCATCCTCGCGAGAACTTTATTAGTAGGCTGAAGCAGTGGATTCATTCAGAAGAGAGATGTCGAGGTGATAAGGACAACTATGGATAGAAATGTTTGGCGAACCATGATCTCCAATGAATTTAACATCTATGAGTAATACCTAACTATTAATTAATTATACTCGGTATGTAGGCATATTATACCTAGGTTTTGGTTTCAATATATCATGAATGGACCACCAGTTGGCTCATAAAACTAATTGCTTTGAAACTTTACTACATAATTATTTCCTACTTTTCCAATATATTTTATCTTAAAATTAAAAATCAGTTGCTAAAAATCGAATACATATCGCTAGATGTTCGCTTGCAAGATTTTAATTTTGTATGTTTGCTGTAGAAAAGATTTCATTCTACACATATACTATAGCTATTGAATTCTCATTTGACAAAAGGATCAATCAAAGTTATTGAAGATTCGATCCTAAAAAAAATCTTATACCTTTCTAGCCATAATTCCAAGAGTTTTATACACTCCTGGTTCTATTCTTCGCAGCAACCAGAGACGCATCTTAATTATACATTTTCTTTTTTTAAATGTTGACATGAAATAAGCCATAACTAAACATGTCAATCTCTTCTTTTTATTTAGCACCATTGTGATTAACAAACAATTTTAATTTAACTAAAACAATAAACTATCGATTCTAGATTTGAAATTCAATAATATGCTAAGCTATGCTCAATTTTTATATTTCTGGTGGGAAATACATAAGTTGTCTATCGTTAAACAAAATAAAGATCATGGTTTTATTTGGGAGGCAAATATATGCATTGTAGGTATTCATTGAAATTCATTTTTTTATCTTACTTACTGTTACCCTATTATACTACACACATATATAGTAGTATATTTATAATATATAGCAAATCGTGCTGTTTAATTTGGTGTGTACTCTCAGCAGTGAATCCAGATTGAATTTTGGTGTAAACCACCAACAGTGAAGTTGAACTGGTCTAGAGCGTTAGTATGTACAAGGCTTATGTAGGTCATACCCGTCCGTGTTAATTGTGTTAAACAATATTTTTAATGAATAAAACAGATCGAATAATTTAACAAATTCAAATTAGGAACAGCGATGGAGGTCTGCTTTATGTAACAAGTGTTGTGGACGAATTAATCATTGAAGATCAAAGTATTTCTACAAAACAGAGTCTAAATTTAAGAGCAGTATGTGGCGTCTGTTAAAATCAGTACAGTGGTGAATCTACATACAAAATTGTTACTATTTCTAATTGTTTTATACAAACAACTTCATTCAGAAACAGCAATGTTCTCTCAATAATATAAACAATAAAAATATACAGGAGAATACGTAATGTATATTTTATAAAAATAGAGATTCAGTTTAAAACACAATGTGAAATCTGTATTGGACAGTTGTATAAAATATTGCAACTGCGAACTTCAATGGCTTCATCTCATTTTGGTAATGCAGTGATTTAATAACAATATAATCAATTTTCTTTCGTACAACGTACGAAAAATGACGCATAAAATAATGAATTTTTATACAAACGTCGCTAATAAAATGACAAATGCTGTGAAAAATTTGATAAACCAAAATTAGAAATCGGGAATGATTATATTATGATTTTATAATATCAAAAATAAATCTCAATAACTAAAACAAAAAAGATATCACAATTCAACTCGTAAAACAATTGAACCACATCGAATACTTCTCAGGCTTCTGCGGTATCGAGAGCAGGGAAGGGGTATAGTAACTACCCCTACTAAAAAAACAATTTAAATTAATTATTAGGTTGCACTCTTGGGAGAAATCACCATATGCAATTATATTTTAGCAGTTGTTTTGTATGTATATATTTTAACGGTATTTATGGAAAAGACTTCATGGCGCCCCAAAGGTTTTGTCAACTACAAAGGAAGATATTTCGTTAGAAAAGTTACAATTTTGCAACCCTCGGGGGAAAGATAGAAGAACATCAAACTAGAATTTTTATACATTGAATTACAAAACACTATTTTTGATATACGTACAGTTATTTGATATTTTATTTACAAAAATCACCCAATATAGGGTGACCGAAAAGGGGCGTTTCTAAAAAATCTATATTTTATTTATAAAATTTATTGACGTTTATGCATAACACAAACCAGAGGAAATAGTCTACATATAAATAGTACACAATTATCATTTTTAACGATATCATGAAAATGGTGACCAAGAGCTTAGAATTACGTCGAAGGTTAATCAGTCGAAATAGTCCAGAATAAAAGTTCAGGATTAATGTAATGAGTAACTTTTCGACAGAGTTCTGGTGTAATATTCTGACATTCTTGAATGATAGATGCTCTTAATTGTACATATAAATGTGAGTGGTTTGTGGGCAAAACACTCCCGATGAAAAAAGTGGGTGGTGTTAAATCCAGAGAACGGGAGGGCTATTCTATCGGACCATTCATGCCTATCCACTGACCAGAAAATGCCGTATTTAACCACTCTCTCACTTGCGTTCCAAAATGAAGTGGTGGTCCGTCATACGTTGTTTGAATTAAGATGTGAAATTTCTTGTAGCATTTACGGTAAGTATCAAAGAATAATTAAATGTCAGTCGGTTCAGTGACTGTTGCGCCACCCTGTACTCACGATCTGAAACTATGTGATCGTAACGCTTTCGAAACTTGAAATAAAAGGAAAAGGTCAACCACTCCAGAACGATAGCAAAAGTAACACATTAACTAGGCACGAACTTTCGAACGAATTCGGAGCTCTTCATCATTATTGCCATGCATGATATCGTTGAAAAAATGGTGATTTTGTATTATAGACTATTTTCTCTGATTTGTGTTTATAAGTTTAAACATAAGAAAATGTATTTAAAATTTAAAAAAACGCATTTTCCGATTATCCTATATAATATGTACATACAAGGCAGAGTTGCACCTTCATCTGTACATACATTGCTTTTTGGATTTTATAACTATGTCTAATTTATCTTTGATTGTCCAACGAAGAGAAATAAAATAGAAAATAAATAGGCAAGAAAATAGGTAAACAGTACAATATTCAATTAGCAATAAAAATGTCTGTAGTCAACAATGTAAAAAATTATTTTATCATCCAAAAACACTCTGAACATCAAATTACATAGTAGGTAATACTTTTATAACAAGATCACACATTTAATCATCAGATGTTTCTGTCGAATTTCTAATCTCTGCGTCAATTCCGGAGTCATTAAAGGGATACCGAGAAATAGACAGCTCCAAAGGAGGGGAACATGATTGCGTGCGCCTTAGGACCACAGAGCATCCAAATTCGTCCGCAATATCCACCTCTTTGCTGTTATCATCTGACAAACAACTTGTTAATTTCCTTGCATTTGAAATTGATAGAGACTGTGTTCCCCCATCACCCGTGTTCTGCATAGTAAACAACAACGATGATACTGAACTTCCAACAATCTCGGGATGATTAAATTCAACTTTCTCGTCTGTGACCTGAATTCTACTATTCTTTGGTTCCATAGCTTCATTTGGAATGCAATTAGTATGTCGTGGAAATGAAAATGGCGACTGGACATAACAAGGATCTCGAGCAGCCATTTTAAGTCCAAGATGAGTATGCGTCACCAATGATTCAGTAGAGAAGCGTCGTCGACAAATACGAGTTCTACTCCTATAAGCCACACCGCTTGTTGTTGAGGGAAGAGGAAGGTGAAATGAAGGTGGAGGAAGCTGAATTGTCAATAGATTGTCATTCGATGACGATTTGGAGGAAGTAATGGACACGGTAGAAAGTTGGGAAATTAAATCACCTTGAGGATGCACTGTAGCCGCCGATGTGAATTTTGGACGACGAGATCTTGGTTCTGACTGGTGCGATTTCATTAACAGTCCATTGGAGATTGAAACCTGATTCTGTTGATCGTTTGCATGGACTGCAGATGGGGGGTTGTGTAGTTGGGGTGAGATGGACTGCTGTGCTGCCGGTCCCAAACAGGATGCCTGAGATATAGCCGAATTCACTTTATCTGATGCGGACATCAACACGGAAGGTGTCGATTGAGGGGCACATGTTGCAGAACGATATTGACGAGGAATAGCTTTGTTTTTTGTTATCTATGAACATAATAAAACGACAAAAAGTACTAACAGAAGTTGCTCAAAACTGTAACTGTTATTCATTCTTAATTCAATTTTTTCTCTAAATGAAAATTTGAAAACAACGTAATTTAACCAGCAGCTAATTTTTTAAAATTATTTGATATTTTTGTGTTTATTTTCAAAATTCTAATATTCCTTATTTAGACACCAAATGACTCTTTGGATACTAAATGTAATATTGCTGGGTACCGTAAATCAACATTAAACATTAAATTTCAAGGCATTCTGTTTCTTAAATTTTTAACCGTGCTAAAATGCAGAAATAAAAATTTTAGGATATTTTTTTAAATGAAAAATAACTATCTTTTACTATTCTTCCAGTTGTATACGTATTTTTTTAGATAAACAAATCAACAAAGTACCAAGCCTATTTCAGATCCTGATACTGTTTCCACAACTGTCCTTCCTTTAGTGGGCAAATTTTCGTTAATTTTAAACAAAAAATCACAACCGGCCTTTGGTCTGAAGTTTAAGATTGTCTATCAATTTTCCAGTTTGTGTGATACAATGGTAAGACTAAATAACATTTTACGACCAGGATCAAAGAGCACAAAAATATTAATTCACCGATAGTTAACCACCTCTTAGATTGTAATCTTTGTACTCGCAAATTTCCTTTAAATAATTTAAAAATACTAGCTACTTGGTAAATCAGATTCAGAAATAAAATGCATTAAAGAAAACAATTCACAACACAATTCTTATATATACATATAAATTAAATTTGAATGACCGAAATGTTAAATAAAAAGCAAATATGTATCGTGACACAGCATAAAAATATTTTAACAACATAAATTCGAATAGACAAAACTGTCCTAAAACAAAATACATGGCAATGTGGGAGAAACTAGAAATAGCTATTTTTAAATGATTTTGGTGCCTGAAACCTACTAGAGTTTGGTCATTTTGGTGGTCAGTACTTGATGATGGTACCTCATCAGACTGGTTGAGCTCAGTAGGGCGTTGTAAGAAAGATCCTGTGTAGACATAGGAAGCATTAGTTTGAAAATATTGCAGAACTGTTTGCATTGTAGGTCTATCAGGAAAATTGACCTGACAGCATAGATAGGCAATCTCTAGTAGCCAACTTGGACAATCAGCTGATACTTCAAGTGCTAAATAGTCCAAACCAAAATTCTAAAACAAAAATATAAAAAAGTGCAATCGGTACGTTTCTATATATAACAAACAAGTTGCCTTATGCATTCCATAGTTTAACATTTAAATCATCAAAGAGCTTCCTGTAAATTCCACTTAAAAACGAGAATATTATACTGCAAAATTTATGACAATAGCGGCAATGCGTTTAAATTCTTGGAACCAAATGTAATATTTTCTATCTAAAATAAAATTAATTAGTTCTGGCTTTTCCCACATTTAACTAGGGTCGCCGGTGCTGATCATTTTACTCCACTTCTTGCAATCCATTGCGTCCTCCTCTCAGACTCCCACCTTGACGAATACAGTCTTCCACACCTCCATCTCTGTGACTCTTCTACCCACATAGTCTATCTCTTTCCTCACCACATGTCCTAAATAACGGAGCCTCACCTCCCTCAGTTTTCTTTTCAACTCTCCAATAGTCAACCTCTCCCTCACCTTTTCATTTCTCACTTTGTCAAATCTTGTCAGTCCTAAAGACCACCTTAGCATTTTCATCTCTGCCACCTACATCTTTTCTTCCTGCCCTTTTGTATTAGTCACAGTCTACATCCCATTGTCTTATACATTTTACCTTGCCCCTTGTCTGGTACTTTTCTGTCATAACACCAGTTATTCTTTTCCATGCACTCCATCCAGCTTGTATTCATTTCTTCAGCTCTTTCTCAGATCCACCACCTGCCTGAACTGTTGAACCCAGGTATTAGATAAAATAGAACTAAGAAAACTGCATATTTAATATGTATCTGAGAGTTGTAGCATTTTAGTGTTAAAATAATAGTGATTAAAAAAGTAACTACCATTTTAATCTGCTTGTGATAATCTAATACATATTATGTATATTTAAATTTACTGTATGTTGCTAGTATGGTATGTAAAATAAGTAATACTCGTTTATAAAAAGTAATGTTTATAAATTCTTTACTTATACAAAATTTGTTTTTATTTCTAGGTAGTAAAAATCCATATTCCTGGTGTTTACTGGATTAAATTGTTAAGAGGTTCTTTCTTTTATCTATATGCAAAATTATTCTATGGCTTTGATAGTGCCATACTCTTATAAATATTGTTACATGATGATGTGGCGTGAATATTAAATGACCGACAAACATTATCTCTGGCCGTTGATGTAGGTATCATAAAAAATGTTGCTGAAATTATACGATCAGGAACGGGTGTATCGATGCTGCAAAAACCAGGTAACGTGTTGTAGTCGTCAAATAGGTTTTATAACAATTAATCGTACAGGCCTGCATAGTTAAACAAATTCTTTGAATAGGTTAAACATTATAAAATTGTTAACAAAATCCACTATGTTAATTCCGCCAAATTTTATTTTATTAACTTTTTCTGAAAAGTTAAATGTTTATAAGAATACGATTTTATTTATTATTTTTTAATTTTGTATGTTTGCTGCAGTAAAGATTTCATTCTACTTATAGTAATTAGAACATCATTTTCAACAGAAGATATTCTATTTCATAAAATAAAAAAATATATTACGCATACACACTCAACATATTTCGTCTTGCAAGAATTAGAGGGAATACATGAAAATGAAACTAATACACGAATTAACTTCTAAATAATATAAATAAAAATACTATAGATAAATTTAATGTTAGTCACCATGATCTTGGATAATATAATATAAAATAAAATGGACAAAAGATCAAAAATATAATGT
>JAUYWI010100594.1:0-11562 GCA_034780595.1 Parotoplana pacifica | reverse complement strand
GATCGATTAAGCAGTAGCATGCGTACTTAGTGGAATCTCTCTCTCTATCTCTCTCTCTCTCTCTATCTCTCTCTCTCTCTCTCTCTCTCTCTCTATCTCTCATAATCTCTCTCCTCTCTCTCTTACTCTCTCTCTCTCAGTCTACACTTATTGCAAGCTAATCGAGTTAATCAGGTTACCGGTAATCGATATATAAAATGATGACATCACGTCACCTGTATTTAATCTAACTTTACGAGTATCTCAAACACTGATGGCAGGATGATGTGAACATGCGTTTTTATTTTTGACTGCAATGTGTTGCATACTTTGAAAATTAGCTTTGATCCGATGAGCACGTCGTTTGGCTCATGAGTGTGATGAGGATACACTGGGCGCAGTAACTCAAAGAATGCTATGGCTAGAAATTCATTCACCAAGCTTAAATAAATCACACTTATAAGCAGGCTTACATAGTCTGAAAAACACATACATTGTAATATATGTATGTACATGTGTCAGATTCTGCGATTTGCAATCGAAACGGTGCTAGCTGAAAATGTGTTTTGAGATCATCAAGAGCATATCTCCACTCAGCAGTGCCAGGCTCCAATTTGAGGGTGTTCTCCTGCTTCATATAAGGCGTTGGTATTACGCTTTCATTCACAAACGAATCTATGTAGTAGAGGGTAGCGACAACTGTGTATGCGGCTGCAAAAGACGGTCAAATAGGCACAGCTTTGGGTGCACTTTAGCCGGTTTGTAAACGCCAATCCAGTACTCGTCAGCACGCCATTCAGGTTTAACTGTCAGCACTCAACAGCTTATGAGAGAAGCAGAATTGAGGAGTTTGGCATAAAGATCGGTGGGTAGCAACTCAACAATGCCAGGTATAAAAGCTCAACCCAAACGCAACAAAATCGAATGAAACAACAGTGGCTTAGTTGTGAATATTAATGTGTCCTATACCGCTAAATCAATTTAGTTGACTTTTACTGTCTTGATTGATTTAATTAATTGACCAAATTTAATTATTCATAGGGTTAAAATAGTTCTAGATTTAAGATTGTTCTGTCTATAAATTTCAATCAGTAAGTTCAATGAAGAAGTTCATACTACAATATTCTCTTCGGAGTGATTCTGTGGTCGGTTTCTAGCTGCACAACTTCTAATGTTAGAATGAATTATTTTTACAATCAAATGAAATATTTCACACACAGTTAGAACACTAACACCTAGATAAAATCCAAGTATTCCACCGATATCCGAAGCGAGATTCTTAAAGCAATATGTAAACTCTTCATGCAACTGCATGGAATGGATCTCCGCTGATTTGACATTTACCTAAAATAGAAAGACAAATAAATCAATTTAAAATGAGAAGGAAACGATTTCATTGAAAACTGGTTAAATAATGTGGTATCTACATAAAAGAAAATCAAGTTGCCCAAATTTGTAATTCAAACTGAATATTTACATACGTACAAAACTATTTGAAACATTTCAAATATTTTTATCAAAATAAAGTTTTAGTTGAAAAGCACGTGATTTCAAAATTCTTTTTAGCTAGCAAAACTTTTCAACAAAAAGTCTAATTGTAATATTGAATGATTAAATGATCATACTAGATAGTGGATTTCCTTACTGTTTAGTAGTACCTAAATATTATGATATTTTGTATTATAACATTAAAAATGTAGTTCTTTGATTTAGGTATTATTTGTATTTTTATGATTATTAGGTAATTAGAATATTTTCTCTATGACACATAGATTTGGATTCATAAATAATTATCATAAATAATATCTATGGTTGAGATTAACGTCAGATGACAAGTACTAAACGTTTTTTGTGTCACCGAGCACTCGTGTGCCTCAAGGGATCAATCAATGTATGTAGGAATTTTTCCTATGTTGAAATATAGCGATGAAAAAGTTGCTTCGATTAACACCAATTGAAAAATGTCAAAAACATTTCTGAACGTTCCAAATATAATTTGGTAAATTGAAACTAAAATTTCTGATAAGTTTGAATTTTGATGTTATCCATTATTTCTCCTATAAATAGTAGTTTTGATAATATTTTTGACATCTGTGGTATAAGTTTAAAGTGAAATGAAACTACTTTGTTTCACCGATATTTTTCAGAATAGCAAAAATATATTGAGTGATCCATGGAAGTAGTAGTGAAAATAGACCCTTATTTGCCCAAGGGGCTTAGATGATAATGCCCAACTTATTTTTTTACATACCCTCCCCGTGTTAATAAGAGGCCATATAGGGTTTAAAAGAGTTGACTTAAATCTTCTCAAATTCAATTCTGAGTCGTTTGGGCACCACATTGAGGTAGGCAAAAATTTTAATCAAACTTCGTATGTGTAGGACTATTGAGGTCTCATCAATTCGCTGCTCAAAAATTTAAGTCAAATTCCTTTGGCATTGGCACGTTATTTTTTGTATGTATATAAATAGCTTTATATCAACCCACTGATACAACCGATTTGTCTCAAATTTAAACAGCGGATTGAGGAGACATCATATAGGTTCTACATACGAGGTTTCACCCAATTTAGTTGCTTCGTATACAATACCTACACCAAGATCAGTATAATACGTGTTGGTCCGTTCTTCATCCGGAGCACGGGTTTTACTCTCATGTCTGTCGTTTGTCGTTTTAAATTCAACAACATTCCAGCTCACTTCCAAAGCAATATTTTTCTCTGAAGCTTTAGCAATTGGATTCACAGTATCTCGGGCCAATTGAAAGTCTGTTGAAGAATATTGACGTCATATCTTTTGAAGTTGTGAAATATCACAGGAAGACCTACGTCGGCTTCTATGTAACAAACCGAATATTACAGCTGTGATGAACAATTCCACGAATTTCGCCTGTAATGTGATTATGATCAATATCAGTTTGCGATTTGGATTCCCATTCTAATCGCGGTCAAACGGTTTATAACATATGTAGCAATTGGGTTGCGTGTTACGCTCATAAATTAATATTTTAATCTTATAAACTGCTTCATCCAACTGAAACAACCACTCCACAAATCGATTAAACATTCGCTTCAACAGCCGACTGCAGCAATGACAACATGCTAAACGGACGTCTGATCTGATCATTTCGAGAGCTGTTTAAGTACAGGACGGCTACATATAGTATATGCTTATCCATGTTGCCTGTTGATTTGTCCGTGTTCTAACTATGATATGCTTCTGTGTATACAACAAATGAAACCGATTTATCTTATGGAAATCAATTTGACCATCAAATTGTGAACAAACCTGTATATGAGCTTTCTCTCTCAGGCTTATTATATAGCACCACCAATTAATGCCAATCCTATGCATTTTATTGTTAAAACGTCTGCGTAAGGAGCAAACCAAGAAAAAATGTTCCTAAACTTAATAATATAATTGCACAAAAATCATCCACTGGTTTACAATATTGAGCTTGATATTTAAATTTTCTCTATAACACATTAACTCATTTTTGGCTAGTTATTAAGGCAAAACAGCTATCGGTTAAGAAAGCACACTAATTGTGTCCGTGCGGCCAAATACCCATTACTTTGTACATTAACACCGCACGTCCTACGTCTACATTTGAGCTGGAAATGAAGTTTACCAAAATCTAAGACCGATCACCTTTTGCTTCGGGAGTACATTAACAACAATAAAACCCAAAGCCGTGCTGCTACTACGCAGTCAGACCAAAATATTTGCAATTTGTGCAATAATGCAGTTTTGGGGAAGGCTCAAATACTAAAATGCAATGGACGAACATTTCAACTTGCTGTTACGGATGAACAGATTGAGAAACGGGTTCAGAAATCAACTTATAATTATTCAATAATCCTCACGCTTGATTTGGTTGGCTTGTTTATGAAAAACAAGAAATTTGACATTGACCAGCCAATAGGATTTGCGATTCTTGATCTTTCAGAACTATTAATGTTTGATTTTTACTACAATTACTTTCCTGCTTTGAATTCTGCACAGGAGAAAATAATAGGAAACTTTCAGAAAATCTTTCGTAGTTTTTTTATATAGGAGATAGGAGAAATTATCGATAGCATCAAAATTAAAACTATCAAATATGTTAGTTTCAATTGACCAAATTATTTTGAAACTTTCACAAAATGTTTTTAATATTTTCACTTAGTGTAAATTGGAAGTAAATCGGAGCAATATGTTCATCGCTATATTTCAGAATAGGAAAAATACCTATATTGATTTATCTTTTGAAATATAAGAGCTCTCGGTGACACTCCAAACGTTTAATTTAGTTCTGACATCCGACGTTAATCCCAATCATAGATCTATATAAATTAATTATAATATTTATGATCCCAACCTATTATGTAGTTTTTCCATAAGACGCTATTTGTTGGACCCCCATCTATAAGTATAATGAAACAAAACTATTACCATAAGCAGACTACTGCGAACAACACTTTCGAAATCGGTATCCTTAGCAGTGACTCTCAAAATGTCTTTAATACCCGGTATTTGATCAAATGTGGTGTTGGTCATATCATATCTTTTTATTGTATCATGAAGGAAAGCTTCTACTTGTTGGTGTAAGGGCCAGTGCGTTGTTTCCTTTTTGAATTTGTACACATCGGTATGGCAAGGTCTAAAATTAGATAATGGGATAATACGTAATATTGTCGTAATATAAATTTATTAAGGCAAGTGTTTATCAATATTTAAAGAAAGGGATTTCCGAAATTAATATCGAAATAAATTTCTTATAAATATTGGTCCTAATTCTTTTATAGAACTGCCCCAGATTTGAATCCATCACTCTATTCTTCAACTTCAGGATGGGGTAACCCCACTTTAATTGTGTATTTTTCTCAAATTCCTGGATTTACATTTCCAAAATCCAAAGAAAAATGGACCGATTACTCCATGAGATCACCTGACTAGACTCTATTTCACTTCTTCATTGCACCAAAGACTTCCAGCAGGTGGGAACCACAAACTCTATATAAAGTGGCCATTAGTAGTCACTTTGAGAATGCAAGGTGATATTTCAACAACTATCTTTGAGAACAGATGGATATATTTTCACAGAACCGTAAGGGCCATTATCAAGAAAAGTGTACCAGATCAAAAAAATACCAAAAACTTAAAGTTGTGTTATATTTAAAACTTTTGTTAAAATCAAATAATACATATAGTCAGCTTCGATTTGCTAATAATGGGGCCCTAATCCAAATTTAAAACCTTTCCAATGTTGCACGTCCTCTATAATTAAATTATCAATTTATTTTAATATAAAAGTGTTTTGTTATTTTAAGAAAACAATATTCTACCATAATCATTTTGGGGGGGAAAACATTAGCTATCCATATAATTTTACGTTTCTGAATCCTAATAACAGCTTACTTTACTAAATAAATTCAAATAATACTGCAATTGGCAACTTGAAATTAAATGTTTAAATTGTTATGATTAATTGAATCAATAATGTTTGGATTATTTAAGAAAATGTCTATACTTATAGAGGACGTAACATAAAATGTAAAGAATCATTAAATAAACTAAAAAATGTTACTAATATTTTTCCTATGGAAACTATAATACTTATTTGATGTATTATACAAGCATATTTTCCATAAAATGTTAAAATGACCAATTATACATATGATAGAGGACGTAACATATAATGTAAACTTCTAAAATTCTTAAAAATTCATGCTTTAACTGATTACCTACATTAAAACTTGTTAATATGTAAAATACTTTTAAAAATGTATGCAGCCCATAATGTTTTTGATGCATTATTACAAACATTATTGGTATATAATGCTAAAATAATCATATCTAGAATATGGTAATGGCCGTTTGCTCTATGACATGATACAAAGAAATCACTGATTTCTGAAATAATATGATCATCTTAAAAGGTTTCTCCGAAACAAGAAGACACTACGTCATTATATGTTTTTAAAGTATCAATGTATTTATTCATTTCACTGTTTCCAAGACAATCAATTCGATGAAATAGTTTTCTGCAAATGTTACCGTTTAATTTGCCAGAATGGAGTCAAGGAATTTCTATACCAATTCGATCAACCACTGCACAGCCAAATTCTTGGAATAGCATTTAAGAGACGATTAGTAATTCGGAGGGTGGTACTTTTCGAATAAACAAAACCTTAATACTACCAGTAATAATGGTTCATGTATGCAATTTTTAAAGTCGGCAGGTTTTGTTTTCCCATTTTCTTGTTTATGTATATTATGATATTTGGCATTTTCTTTTATCGAACATAATGATCTTATCTCCGCTGAATTCCATAAACAATGAAATAAAAGTGCACTGACATTGAATTCTTTCTAGAATATTTGTGAGTTTCATGTAGACTGCATGCATATATTGTCATAAATTTCCCAAATTTAGTAAGTTCAATATCAGACTCACATTTTCATAAATCTCTAAAATGTCGGAAACAATAGCCAAAACTATTAGTTTCTTAACGCACTGTAGTTTGTTTCCTTATCAGTTACTTTTCTGCTTTTTTTCAAAATTCGATTGTTTACCCATAATCAAACATCTTTTACTCCTCCATCTAAGCCGAATTTAAACCATTCTTCATTACCTGGACATGATATACGATCATAGCAACTATAATCAACCAGTCCAGATAAGTCATTGCAGAAAACAACGGGTCTGTTTTGTGTTCCACAGTCACCAGCAGATGACTGTCAACTTTCTATTGTGCAACTGTTACTATGGACGCCAACATTGCATAGTAACAAGCTATTTTTGCACATATAGTTTACTTAGGAACTATTGCTAGGGACGCCAATATTGCATAGCAACAATTAATTTTACAACGTTTTATAGACATTTACATACATGGAACCTTAGTTACCATATATGATCTTTCTTCTAATCAATGTTTCACTTAGCAACTGTTACTAGGGCATCAATTTGAGATAGTAACAATAAACTTTTTTTATATAACTATCATTTTTAAAGATATTTAACTACATGTCAACTTCAGTTAGTATCATCACTATTGCAAAGCAAACACAAATTTTCTGAATTCATTACAAAAAAGAAAAGTAATTAAAGACCAGGAAAGTTAAAAAGTGTGTCAGAAAGTAAAATCATGTGTCAGTGTCAACTCTCATATGTGAATGTTACCAAAACTATTAAGCATCTGAATACATCTCAAATACTATAAATCAAATTCTTGAGTTCCTAACAAGCAAAATTAAGGATATATCTATAAGTAATTTCCATTAACTGTAATTGATTAAATTTTGACTTTGTTAGCTCTAATTTTTAAAATATCATTTATTTACAAACAGAAATGATTTCACTTATTTTTAGGGTTTGAGCTAAGACATTTTTTGAACTTTTTTGGCTGTAATATTACTAAAACTTAAATATACCAGTTGCGTATCCTATTTAAATGTTACATACCCCAGAATTTATAAATACATAAGTGTACCATTTTTGTTGAATTATAGATTAAAAGGTTCTGGCAACAGAACCGCCAAGCTCAGCTTTACTGGCATATTGGATTCTGATCAAAAATGTTTATAAAAAATAATTATATTTCAAACTGATAAAAATGAAGTATTGACCCCCAACCATAAAGATAAAATATATTATTAAACATGCACAATAGAGTTTTGAATAAGCAATCAGACAATTGAGAGGAATGTAGAGTGAGATGTAGTTATGTTACAATATTTAATTAAATTAAACGTTAAAGGAGTAGATTAGGTTGGTATAACATTATGAAAGCTAAAGTAGTTTATTTTTAATATACTTCACTAAAAAATACATTTGAATATGCAATGTGCATTGTCTATTTCCAACAATGCACATTGCATATTCAAATGTATTTTTTAGTAAATATTTATTTAGAAAAACGAATTACTAGAAATTTCTTTTCCTCAGCAGAGATGCTGGATTTACAAAAATTTACTCTTGTTATAACAAAATAAAGTTTGTTATAAACAAATTATTAGATTTCTGAGATAAGTATAATATACGTAGATAAAAGATATCTCAATACACAAACATTTAAAATATAAGCTATCGATAATTAAATACCTATTGATTATTTTTGATAGTAGAGCAATTATTTTGTTCTCTATACTTTTCGCACTTTAGATACTTATTTAGTGAATCAACTTTCGGATAGATGGTTTTTTAAAGAATACAAAAATAAAAATAACTAAAATATGACCATTGTGTAGGTATTTTTAATTAGATTTAAATTCACTTCTTAAAGTAATGGTTTCCATCATATTACATAGATAGACATTATAAACAAACAAAAAAGGAAATAATGGAATTCAATTTACGCACTGTCTAGGTTGAAGGAACAGGTTGATTATTAAACAACATCTCGTGATAATTGGGAGTAGGTAATTTTAACTAATTTAAGTTTATTATGCCTGATAATTATAATAGGTATGTTTAATCCTAAAAACATTTATAAGTCATACTTAATTAAAAGTTCGCTTAAAATTTACAATGTTGTTGACTTTGATCTATTTGTAGGTATTGTTATGCTCAAGCTAACTATTAAATTGTAGATCAAATAAACAAAATTATTAATTTAAACTAAAACATGATGAACATTAATGTTTTTGCAACAAACGTTTTGATATTCAGATAAATCTACCGCTGTAGGCTAAAAATTGATAAGCAGTTTTTGTAAGTCATAAGTCTAAAACTGACCTGGATGCTCTCCAGTATTTGCATTGTCGTTTAATGAATCACTTTGGGGTTCAAGGCACCATTAGAACCACTTAAAAACTTGAAAAATCGTTTATGAATGTATTTTCTAAATTTAAAAATATATGCCAGAACTGGGAAATATGTCCCAAATACTGCCACCCCTTCACAAGCGAACTGTAACAACCACAACTGCTGCTGAAGTTGAATATGCAAGTGATCTACCAAAACAAATAAAGCATTTCTTATGTTGTGTTTTTTGGAGACCGCTTAGCTTTGCAAATTGTCTGAGCTATCTGCAGTTCTCTCAAAACATGAAAGTTGTTGCTTCCCGTTCAACTACACGGTTGCTATTTCGAAAAAAAAATAGAATTCAATAATGGGAGGCAACAGTGTAGATTGCATACAATTTAAATGCTACAATATAATTTCTTGCCATAATATAAAAACAAACATTTACACACTAGAAGAAAGAGGTTGACATTTTAAGTATTTTTTATATCCCAGAATTTGTTTTATAGAAACATCCTGATAATACATAGTTGGTAAATAGCTGATTTAATTTATTACAAGGTACATCAGACATGTACTAAACAATGGACTGTCAACTCTATATAGGTTTTCTGCCGATTACTTTAGGCTGGTTTATAAAGGTTAATTTTTCATATCTCTCTGAAATAACCGAATTGATTGCTTTACTAATTTATAACAGAAATATACTTTAAAAATTGAAGCTTATGTATTGCGTGAACTTTGGTTTGGACCGGCTCAAACGCCGACAACTCAAACAAAATGTCAATAACCTAAAACTGAATAGTATCTTTTGATATCTTCTAATAGTTTAAATATTATTTAGCTCCTTTCAATTCCTCGAATTTGACTTATATAGTATGTCGACAAATATTGAATTTCCATGTTAGGCTTTTACTTCAAACTTTACGATAGATTTAATGCCATATTTTAGAATTAAATCACAAATGTTAATATCTTTTAAACAAAAAAGACATTTGTAATTAAATGTTTCCTGTTATGTTGCTAAATATTTGATATTATTGATTTTTATACTCTTTATTGTAAAATCAATAATATTGAAGATACATACAATACTTTATCAACAAAAAATATACAAAATTCGTTTGTATTTGAAAGATATATAATTCTAAAATATAATATTAAAATCTATCATAAATTTAGAATTACATATATAGCCTAAATGTGAATAATCAATCACTGTGTAACAAGATTTTATTCCTTTGGTAGTATCTGTTATTTTCTCTATAAAGTAGAAAAACTGGCCATTATTTGCTTCAAACTTTGATATTCTGAAGTTTATGTATTTTCATTCTCATTTATGCAAAGTATTTCAAGTTCAGTATATCTAGGTGGAACCACTCGCTTTGCTCCTCCGAGTACGAATCCATGTTCTTTTTCAATTTATCCAGATATGTATGAAGTATATTGAATTTGAGGAACATCCTGTACCCCCATTTTTCCATAATTCCTTATTAGGTTATCAACAAGCTCTATATAGTCTTAACCTTTATGATTTCTCAGGACGAAAGCCCTGGACTACTGTAATAAACATATTCTATGTTGCTTTCTGCATCCTGGTCAGTTTCTTGGGAAATTCATTGCACTCTATGATCTTCTTTATTTGTATTCCAACGAAGACACCAGCTTTGACTTTTTATCAGATAGTTTATGGAAGAAGTCTTAAGATACCTAAATACCACCGACACCTTATCTAGGGCTGTGAGATTCTATTTCATAAGGCACAATTTTAGGTAAAGTAATATTTTTATTCATTTATAAATTGTAATAGAAAAGAACTTGCAAGCAGCGGAAGTTATTTTGAATTAACTTAACACGGAGGCCAAAAAATGTGGATTAAAAATCAAGGAAGCAAGACAAAACTAATGCACAACCATAAAGTGAATGAAGGGAAGGTCAAATTGGAAGGAAATGTCATTGAAACAGTTAATCACTATATAAATATATATATATATCTTGGTCAGCGAATCAGCGTGCAAAAATCAAATCAAGCTAGTAAAATATTTAAAAAATTCAAATTGAACAACATCTTCAGGAATACACTACCAGTAAGTCTAAAAGCAAAAGTCTTCAACCAATGTGTGCTGCCAACAATGACCCATGCCTCGGAAACTTGGACTACAACAAAGAAAATGGAAGGAAAACTACGTATAGCACAGAGAGCAATGGTACGCATCATGATCGGGGTTTCCCCATAAGGATAAAGTTCGAAACACAACTCTAAGGGAAATGACAAAAGTTGAAGACGTCAATAAATAAATGGCGCTGTGCAGGACACATTGGCTGAATGAAAGACAACAGATGGATTGAGAGACTAACATTCTGGTCACTGAGGGAACGGAAAAGAATAAGAGGACGACCGGCGCTCAGGTGGAGGTTTGTCGGAAAAGTCAACTGGAGAACCAATACCAAGGAGAGGCTGCTGTGGACTGACACAGGCTGATACAATACAATTTCAAGACTGAATAGTATCCAGTATTTTGCTAAACAACAATTATTTTGAAAAGTTAATTGTCCTAATCATAGTATCTAATTTACGTAACGAGTAAATTTCTTAATTTAATTTATAAATGCAATGGTTAACAGCCATATATAAATATAAAAACATTTTTTGATATCATTCCCACAAGAAAACGTTAGGTGCTAGCCACTTACTCCAAGTGAAAACATTTTGAAATTTAAAAATTAAAAGTTATGGTTAAAAACACAACAATACGTAACAATAAAATGAATCAGCAAAGAATAAAACATAAACATAGTACATAGTACAATATACAATATAGTACAATATTCAGTCTATTAATACAGCAGAAT